>JAHLJT010009355.1:23768359-23770859 GCA_031308135.1 Acheta domesticus | reverse complement strand
GTAGTAGTAGTAGTAGTAGTAGTAGTATAGTAGTAGTAGTAGTAGTAGTAGTAGTAGTAGTAGTAGTAGTAGTAGTAGTAGTAGTAGTAGTAGTAGTAGTAGTAGTAGTAGTAGTAGTAGTAGTAGTAGTAGTAGTAGTAGTAGTAGTAGTAGTAGTAGTAGTAGTAGTAGTAGTAGTAGTAGTAGTAGTAGTAGTAGTAGTAGTAGTAGTAGTAGTAGTAGTAGTAGTAGTAGTAGTAGTAGTAGTAGTAGTAGTAGTAGTAGTAGTAGTAGTAGTAGTAGTAGTAGTAGTAGTAGTAGTAGTAGTAGTAGTAGTAGTAGTATAGTAGTAGTAGTAGTAGTAGTAGTAGTAGTAGTAGTAGTAGTAGTAGTAGTAGTAGTAGTAGTAGTAGTAGTAGTAGTAGTAGTAGTAGTAGTAGTAGTAGTAGTAGTAGTAGTAGTAGTAGTAGTAGTAGTAGTAGTAGTAGTAGTAGTAGTAGTAGTAGTAGTAGTAGTAGTAGTAGTAGTAGTAGTAGTAGTAGTAGTAGTAGTAGTAGTAGTAGTAGTAGTAGTAGTAGTAGTAGTAGTAGTAGTAGTAGTAGTAGTAGTAGTAGTAGTAGTAGTAGTAGTAGTAGTAGTAGTAGTAGTAGTAGTAGTAGTAGTAGTAGTAGTAGTAGTAGTAGTAGTAGTAGTAGTAGTAGTAGTATAGTAGTAGTAGTAGTAGTAGTAGTAGTAGTAGTAGTAGTAGTAGTAGTAGTAGTAGTAGTAGTAGTAGTAGTAGTAGTAGTAGTAGTAGTAGTAGTAGTAGTAGTAGTAGTAGTAGTAGTAGTAGTAGTAGTAGTAGTAGTAGTAGTAGTAGTAGTAGTAGTAGTAGTAGTAGTAGTAGTAGTAGTAGTAGTAGTAGTAGTAGTAGTAGTAGTAGTAGTAGTAGTAGTAGTAGTAGTAGTAGTAGTAGTAGTAGTAGTAGTAGTAGTAGTAGTAGTAGTAGTAGTAGTAGTAGTAGTAGTAGTAGTAGTAGTAGTAGTAGTATAGTAGTAGTAGTAGTAGTAGTAGTAGTAGTAGTAGTAGTAGTAGTAGTAGTAGTAGTAGTAGTAGTAGTAGTAGTAGTAGTAGTAGTAGTAGTAGTAGTAGTAGTAGTAGTAGTAGTAGTAGTAGTAGTAGTAGTAGTAGTAGTAGTATAGTAGTAGTAGTAGTAG
This sequence comes from Acheta domesticus, assembly GCA_031308135.1. Lineage (NCBI taxonomy): Eukaryota > Metazoa > Arthropoda > Insecta > Orthoptera > Gryllidae > Acheta > Acheta domesticus. Next base: position 23,769,684 of record JAHLJT010009355.1, on the reverse strand, counting down.
TAGTAGTAGTAGTAGTAGTAGTAGTAGTAGTAGTAGTAGTAGTAGTAGTAGTAGTAGTAGTAGTAGTAGTAGTATAGTAGTAGTAGTAGTAGTAGTAGTAGTAGTAGTAGTAGTAGTAGTAGTAGTAGTAGTAGTAGTAGTAGTAGTAGTAGTAGTAGTAGTAGTAGTAGTAGTAGTAGTAGTAGTAGTAGTAGTAGTAGTAGTAGTAGTAGTAGTAGTAGTAGTAGTAGTAGTAGTAGTAGTAGTAGTAGTAGTAGTAGTAGTAGTAGTAGTAGTAGTATAGTAGTAGTAGTAGTAGTAGTAGTAGTAGTAGTAGTAGTAGTAGTAGTAGTAGTAGTAGTAGTAGTAGTAGTAGTAGTAGTAGTAGTAGTAGTAGTAGTAGTAGTAGTAGTAGTAGTAGTAGTAGTAGTAGTAGTAGTAGTAGTAGTAGTAGTAGTAGTAGTAGTAGTAGTAGTAGTAGTAGTAGTAGTAGTAGTAGTAGTAGTAGTAGTAGTAGTAGTAGTAGTAGTAGTAGTAGTAGTAGTAGTAGTAGTAGTAGTAGTAGTAGTAGTAGTAGTAGTAGTAGTAGTAGTAGTAGTAGTAGTAGTAGTAGTAGTAGTAGTAGTAGTAGTAGTAGTAGTAGTAGTAGTAGTAGTAGTAGTAGTAGTAGTAGTAGTAGTAGTAGTAGTAGTAGTAGTAGTAGTAGTAGTAGTAGTAGTAGTAGTAGTAGTAGTAGTAGTAGTAGTAGTAGTAGTAGTAGTAGTAGTAGTAGTAGTAGTAGTAGTAGTAGTAGTAGTAGTAGTAGTAGTAGTAGTAGTAGTAGTAGTAGTAGTAGTAGTAGTAGTAGTAGTAGTAGTAGTAGTAGTAGTAGTAGTAGTAGTAGTAGTAGTAGTAGTAGTAGTAGTAGTAGTAGTAGTAGTAGTAGTAGTAGTAGTAGTAGTAGTAGTAGTAGTAGTAGTAGTAGTAGTAGTAGTAGTAGTAGTAGTAGTAGTAGTAGTAGTAGTAGTAGTAGTAGTAGTAGTAGTAGTAGTAGTAGTAGTAGTAGTAGTAGTAGTAGTAGTAGTAGTAGTAGTAGTAGTAGTAGTAGTAGTAGTAGTAGTAGTAGTAGTAGTAGTAAGTAGTAGTAGTAGTAGTAGTAGTAGTAGTAGTAGTAGTAGTAGTAGTAGTAGTAGTAGTAGTAGTAGTAGTAGTAGTAGTAGTAGTAGTAGTAGTAGTAGTAGTAGTAGTAGTAGTAGTAGTAGTAGTAGTAGTAGTATAGTAGTAGTAGTAGTAGTAGTAGTAGTAGTAGTAGTAGTAGTAGTAGTAGTAGTAGTAGTAGTAGTAGTATAGTAGTAGTAGTAGTAGTA
>JAHLJT010009355.1:23761675-23764175 GCA_031308135.1 Acheta domesticus | reverse complement strand
TCGCAGGCAGCCTGGCAGGCAGTTTCAGAACTTTTGCGAGTTCTTTCGGCGATATATCTTCAGGGTTTCGGCGTCCTATTGTCCACTGGAGAACATTTCTGTATGTCTCCCAGTCATACTTAATTTCCATTTTGTCTAATTTAGGTTTCCGGGTCTGTGCACAGTGAATTTCGAAGTAGATAAACCGATGGTCACTAAGTGATTCATCTTCCATTACTTCCCAGTTCTTTATTTTCTTCGCTACCCCTTGCGTCGAACACGTTATGTCAATGAATGATTCACTGTTACCTCTAGCAAATTGTGGGTACGTTTCCGGAATTGTGGATTACCATGTCTAATTCAGCCATCCACTCGGTCCAGTATTCCCCCCTCCGATCGGTCCCTGGTGACCCCCATTGGGGCGATTTAATGTTCATATCCCCCATGATTATACTCTCGCCTCCTATCGCCCTGCAGTCTTGCATCATTGCATCGACATCCGCCTTGAATAAGTCTATGGGGATATTCGGGGAGCTATAGCTGCAGAAGATCTGCCACTGATTAAATGGATACATATGTATCCGGCTCCTACTCGCAATTTTGTGATATCCAGGTTTTTGTTGTAAAAGAATACTGCTACGTCTTCCCTACTGTCCTTTACCCAGCTGTTTCCGGTTACTCGTTTCTTATTCGGCTCACTTGCTATCAGGATATCTATCCCCCTTTTGATAGCTGTTGCGTGCGCAATGTCATGGCTAAACTGTGACCTCATCAGGTTTGTCTGCATTATATTTATTTGTTTCTTCCCCATTAGCGGTTTATGCTTTCCTCGTCCTGGTTTCCGTTACCAGCTTCCTGTAGAAAGGGCACTTCATTTGGTCACATCTGTGGTCATCCTTCTGGCATTTGATGCAAAATGGGTTCTTTTCACACTCCGCGGCATGGTGACCTTCCTCCCCACATTTCAGGCAGTGATTTTTTTCTGTCCACAGCTTCCTGGCAGTCCCTTGCTTTGTGTCCAAACAAGTGGCATTTGTAACACCTCATTATTGTTACTCGCTCCCTTACTGGACACATTACCCATCCTACCTGTATTTCGCGTTTCTTAATTAAAGTCAACGCTTCTATCGCCGGTATTTTTATTGTAGCATTTTTGTTACCAAACCTGCCCGGTCGCATTGATGTAATTATTACTTGCCATGCTTTCTTCTCTTCCCATGCGTCTGATTGCAGCGCGCAGCTCCTCCTCTGTCGTGGTCGGGTCCATTCCGTACACCATGAGAGTAGTCAGTTTTTTCTCCGAACTGACTATCACTTCTTTTACTTTTGTCTTAATTTCTTCTTCTAGACTCTTCACACTACCTTGCCCTTCTACAGTTAAAACGGACTCCGTCCTTGCCAGTTCTCCTGATAGACTTAATTTTAAACCCGATACTATTAAGATCAACGCCCTCCTTCATTGTTTGCAGCAATTCTGCATAGGTTTTTCCCTTCGCTTTGCATACGAGCGCCTCTTGCTTTTTCTCCTTTGTTTCTCCTTCTTCTCCTTGGCCCTTTTGGCGTCCGTCCGTTTGGCGATCCTTCTTTCAGAGATTATACATCCTATTTCCAGGGCCACTTCCGTGGAAACATCCACTCCATCATCTTTCGGAGTGGCTCCCTATTGAAGCCCGCTGTGGTTGTAACGCCACCCTCTTGCTGCCGTGTGTTTTCAGCAGTTCCTTCCACTGTGCCAAAACCTGGTGCATTTCTTCATAGTCTACTTCTCCGGTGTCGCTCACTGTTATGGGAATCATGTATCCATAACACGATTTCTCCTCCCCTCCGCCTCCTCTGCTACTGTGTATATTAGTCACAGTTTGGATGTATTCTACCCGTCCTTCCAGTTTCTCCACAAGAAGAGAGGGTAGCTCAGGGTGAAAATCTCTCACAAGCTTCTGAGTAGCAGTTATCTCCTCCCGTGTGTTCACTATAGCTGCTATGTCCCAGTCTCTCCGAAAACTTTCTGGATTACCGTCCAGCAGGCGTGTTGCCTGGAAAGCACAATCTGGCCACTCTCTATCCAAAAGCGGGACAAATTGTTCAAGGCTATCGATCCCGGCGATAGCCGTTTCTATATTCACATCTCTTTCCGCCAGATGCGTTTGCGTCCCTGCTTCCTTGTGTTCGGAGCCTTCGATTCCGAGCGGCGGCGCAGCAACAAAACCTTGCTCTGAAGACTGTTGATTTGACTCCCATTCTTTCCATCTACACTGCAGATTCTCACTGAGCTCGTAGATAGCCTTCGCTCCTTTCTTAATCTCCGTTTTAGTGTTTGGCGTGCTCCCAATGGCCTTATAGAGCTCTTCACTATATTTGGATAGCTCAAAAATCATTGCCCGTAAGGCGTCTGGGTAGCTACCCTTTAGTATTATTTCGGCCCTTTCATTCCGTCTCCTAGAATTACTTCCATGCCGCCGCATTCATCAACGCTCTTTGTCGGTACACCGTCTTCACCTCTCACCGAAGGCCTATACACGGC
>JAHLJT010009355.1:23586675-23751675 GCA_031308135.1 Acheta domesticus | reverse complement strand
AGAAAGTATTTTTTTACAGAGATTATAATTTTGAAATTGCAATATGACCTCTTCATTTCCCGTTTGGAATCAATATACAAGACCTTTGAGTGTTGGGAATTTTTGAACTGGAGTATAACATTAACAGAAACTACGATTCATTGGTAAGTTCAATGCCAGTACTCTAAGAACATATTTGAACAAAACTATGCATGAAAGAAATGAAGTACGAAAGAAATTTTCAACACATGAATATATTTTTAAAACAGTTTACAGCGTCGACGACGCCACATTCAACTAGTAAGTAGTAAATTAATTCCTCTTACGAGTTGTGTAATCAGAATCAACGTTTTATGTCTCCTTTATACCGAAAAACTGGTTGACTGCTGCTGTTTGTGGTCAACACGAACGCGTAAACCGTTCAGACAATTTTCTCCAAAACTGATATTCCCCCATCGCTCTGGCCGAACTTAAGGCCCTGTGAAATTGATTCTTTAGGGGTACTTTACCTTTAATACCACTTTCACAATTTTCTATAAGAACTGCACAGTTTTTATTAAACATTTTATTCAGATAAAGTAAAAACGCTTTAAGAATAATGAAGGTCTCATTTTTATTAAATTCACTGAATATTAAAAAATTACAGAAAATTTCTTCGACATCTTCCTACGACCAACAATATTAAATAAAATGAGGTCATTTACAATTTTTCGGAAATATGAGTAATTTTTGTGTACTTTTGTATAAAATATAGACAATTTTTAAACTGTTATTTTTTGAAAAACGGCTCTACAATTTTTCTTTGTTTTTCCCTCGAAAATATTAAAGACCACTCAAAATGGCACAGGTTTCGTTTCGGCAAACTCTCTGTACTTTTAAAAATTGCAAAAGTTAATATTGAAAAGTACAGGATTGAAGATAGAGATGTTTTCCATAATGAAATCTGTTCTAAAAAGTAGAAAATTCATTTTCATGCAACTATCTAAATTTGCAAATATAGCAAATGGTAGAAATAAAGTGAAAATGTACGTGCTGTTGCACCACTAGTTTTCTGTTGCAGTCTCGAAAGAGGTTTTTTGTTTGTTCTGCCCTGCATTTTCATTGTAATTGTCTGTATTCTTACATCAAAAGCAAATTGAATTTTCAATTAATTTGCCTCATTTAAACATTGAAGATACCGTTTATTAAAACTTCCTGAGAAATCACTTTTTAAGTACTTAATAAACTGTAAACATATAAAAATAACATTAAAATATAAAAAAATATCAAATAAATAAACAATACTAATACTTGCTCTGTGAACAACTATTCACCAATTATTTAATTTTGAAATAATGTAACTAGAATTGTCGCCAGGGCAGGTAAGATATCTGACTAAAAGCCATGCACGTATTTATTTTTTTGTATCCATTTAGGGGTTATTTATTGTCTACTCCTATCTACGCATCTAATCTTTACTCGGTGAAAGAAGGTGTTGAATATATTGAAATCACTATTAGAAGCCTCTCTGCATGAACGGTCCTTCAGAGGGCTACCGATCTACCATACTCTTATTGCCGCAATCACACATTTAATTTCATGAAAGCTTCTCAAATACGCAAGTTTTAAATGACAAAACATGTCTCCAAAAATATTTTAACATTATTGTTGAAATTAGTCGTTTGTGCATAAAAAACTTATTATTTAATGTCTAGGGTTGTGTAAAATTAAATTCCAACTTTTGTGCCGAAATAAGCTACGACCGTATTACCGATATTCTTTAACCAGGCTGCCTCGTAGCAATCTGATTTTAAAGCCATCGATCGAGTTTATGCGAGGTTTGGCGCTCGGAGGTGTTCTTAATTCGCGTCCAGCATTCTAGGCGGCGCTTCCTACGACGTATCGGCGCCACCGACGCCTTCATTGAAGCGATTACCGGCCCTCTACCGTTAGACGGCGGCGGCGGGTGGGGCGGGATCGGGCCGGATTAAATATTCACGGGCTGACGCGGGCGCGCGGGGTAAATTATTAGGAGAATTAATGGCTTCTAATCTGGTGATTATCTCCGGGCAATTACCACCACATAATACGTCTGCCCCAGTCAGCACTGCTTCTGTAATTTCGCAGACCTGCTCAGGGCTGCCCAAGCACGTTTTCTAAAGCCACCTGTGGCCCCTGAAGTGATTGTAACGAAGTGAAGACTGATATTAGACTTGTGTTTTCGAGAAATTATCTTGAAAATGTCCACTGTGTTTTTATGTAATGTATTTAAAATTCTACATTATCTTTGAAATACTTTCTTTCCACCTATTCGGCTTCATCGCAATTACGGAAACATATATTTTTCTATATTTTTGCTAAGGGTTTTTAATTGTATCTGCAACAAATACCTTTAGTGGTAGCTTTGTTCTACAGTACGAAATATTGATGGTATTCAATTGATGATCATATTATCTCACATTTAGTTTTTTTGGCCCAATAATTTAAAGGGAAGAGTTCTTGGATAGCATATTTCAGGAAAGAGTGAGCGATTTGAAATAAATGGAAAATCATGCTACTCACATTAATAAAAATAATTTACATTTACATTATCCACATTAATAATAATATAATATGGTTTGCAATGTGAATGAAGTCTTTCTTTATAAATTATATTAAACTATTCAAATATTGTATAACCGGACGACCTAATACTCGGCTAACTTTGTAATGAACATTCTAAAGCCAAAGTATATTATTCATTAGTAAGTATGAATAGACTTCCGAGCGTTTTATTTGTCAGAGCATGCACTTATTTGCTTTTCAATACATTGATGTGTATTGTTAAACATATTTGAAACCTCAGCACTGAGTCTATTGCAAAATAAATATTATGTTGTTATTCGGCAAGGTGTGGAAAAAATGAGAAACTATTTTTATATAAGGAAAGACTTCTGAATATTATGCTTCAGAATTCTTTTATCAACTACGCGCGATAAAAATATTTGATGTACTCTCCTGGGCTTTCCGAGCAATGCCGCAGTAAACTATTTTTCCTGATGTTACCTATTTTTTTAATTTTTACTAACACTTTAAACGCAGTGGAATCGAATATTACACACGACGATAAAGATACGTCATCGTTTACCGTCTTATATAACAAGTTACTGTCACTAATATTTTTACTTTCCCGTATACGTACGTATACACGGAGTGATATACGTAGTATATTACTTTCCCGTATACGTACGTAATGCTGCGCGAAAAAATGGCCAATTTTCGGCGGAAAAAAATTAATTGCCGGGCCGTGAAAACGAATAAGTGGATAAAACCAGTTGCTAAATTAAGAAAAAAAAATCCTCTATCTCGTGGTGTGGTCAAAATCCATGATTTGTTGCTTCTTTGTACTTAAAAATCGATTGACGGCATTCCGTCCGTCTGTCCGTCTGTGGTCAACGCTAGCGCCTAAACCGTTCGGTCGATTTTCTTCAAAATTGATATTCCCCAGTCGATCTGATTCTAGTCGAAGCTTTGTGAATTTGAAAAAGATTCTTTAAAATTTGGGGGTACTTTATATGAAGCCCCCGGGGATTTTCAACATTTTCTCAAAAACGGCTCCAAATTTTTTCTTTAAATTTCTTGTATAAATAGAGGAAAATACACTTTTTAACATGGCATAGGTCCGATTTTCACGTACAGCTCTGAATTTTCGAAAATTGTGAAAGTTTGAATTTTTTCGGCGTCTTTCTCCAACCACAAAATTGAAGATAGAGATTTTTTCTTCAAATAAAATTTGTTCTGCATATTGAGTTCTTTAATAAAGGTCATGTAAATGTTTTTCACCATTTTGGTAGTTTTCGTGCAATATTGCGTTCAATATGTGCAATTTTAAAAAATTACAAAAACAAAATTTTCTCAAAAACGGCTTCAAATTTTTTTCTTTAAACTTTTGGTAGGGATAGTGGTAAATGTACTCTATCAATGACATAAAAGCCATATTTTTCTATCGGTTGGTTTTTCAAAAATTACAAAAATGTAAATATTTTTACTTGTCTCTCACGTCGTTAATATTTACATTATCGGCGATTTTTTACATTATTATATTTACGAGTATATATGCTTTAAATAATGTCAAGTAAAGTTTCTCGAAAACACTACCGTTTTCTGTGAAAAGTAGCTCAAATTTCAGCATTTTCAGAAATGCTCAAACGTCATTTTCTCGTATATGGCTGCAATTTTTTTCTTGAAACTTTTGTAAGGGATAGTGCTAATTACACTCATTAGTATAGCGTGAAGTTTATTTTGAGTTTTTTTTGTTTTTTTCAAAAATTATATAAATGTAAATTTTTCTCACATTCTCACATTCACATTCACATTCTCAGATCTCTCACATCTTTAATATGCACATTATCCGCAATTTGTAAAGATGATTATATTTGTGAGTGTAAGTGCTTCAAATAACTTCAAATAAAGTATTTTGAAAACTCAAAAATTTTCTGTGAAAATGAGCTTCAAATTTCGCATTTTTAGTAGTGCTAAAACGCCATTTTCTCTTAAACGGCACATAATTTTTAAAAGAAAATTGCCATTTACGACTAGGTTTTTGTGTTCTTTAATATTCTAAAATTAATGTTTCTGTTCTACCAATAGGAAACCGAAAAATTAAGAAAATGACAAAAAATGTACTTTTGGCGATGATAGAAGGTAGCTGGCAAGAAAGAGTATGTGGCAATTCCGAATAGCTAGCGAAGACCCAGGAAAGTAGAAAACTAATACGGGAAAGTCTATGCCATTCTGTAGCACCACTAGTTTTAAAGAACTTTCAGCTAAGTGACGTTTGGCAAGACATGCAAAATGTATTTCAAAATTTATTCTACATAGTATTTAACTTTACTTCCAAATACACTAAACGATACAAAAGTTTTAAAACTACCTCTCTGTTTTATTTCGTTTAGTTGTTAAGTATTGAAGGACTTTAATATTCGTTTTGCTATCACTAACGCCACCTAGAGCTCTCTCCAATCTTAAGAAAAAATCCAGATCCTCCTCTTTCCTGAAGGCTGTTTCAAAACCCGTAGGTTGTAATGCGTCACCAATTACGGTTATTACACCACATTACGCAGCATTTTGGAAATCGATTATGATAATTTCGTCGATCCGAGATGAGCGGCCATAACATGTAGTAGTCGTAATTCGGGGTGCGGCACCGGCAGAGATGTTGCGGGAACGAGTGGTTCTGGATGTGATGGCAACGGAGCAGACTACGTCGGACATTACAGGTTTTTTGGACATTCTAAACTTTATTGATGGCTATGAGGTTGGGATAGTGTCGGTAAAGGGAATATCAAGTGTGACCAAGCGGAAGGTGTCATTTCCAGAATTTGACGTATGGATATTAATACAGTATATGCTTTTTATTAAGAAATCGCTTGTATCAAAATATACTCCAATATTTGAATCATACGCTATAAAGCATATGCTGAATAAGTAAGTAGAGGAATGTTCCCTCATTTGAAACAGTTCTGTAGTTTTCATTACCATTCTCATAAATAAGATTCAATTCCAAAAGAAAGATGCCAAAATAATCTTGAATGTATGTATTTTATGATAAAATGGAATAATTTTAATTTTTTGGTGAAGAGGAAAACAAGGAAATACAAGAGAAAATTTACAATAGGTCGAATCTGGAATATCCGTAGTTTATTTTAGACTCAAAGTTTCCCAAGAAGGACCTCAAAAAGAGTGCACGAGGGATAATAAATAAATTGGAAGAAAAAGTTTATTTATTGAAAATAACACTTAAATAATATACCCCAAAAATAAACAAAAATCATTTAGTTGAATTCTGTGAAAGAAATTAGTTTCATTGAGAAAAAACATCGACAATCCAATCATTGAACGATTTTTACACGTCATTGTAATGATCAATATAGTATGTAGAAGCAATAATTTTAAAATTTTAAACTGAACTTGTCTATGAGAGTTAAAATGTTCAGAATTAATGAAAATACTATATAGTACTACGTAAACAAGTACAGGACTTTTTATTCAATACCTTCTAGAAATAGACTACTAGAAAAAAGTGAACAATTTACATGTTGGCGAATAATATTTCATTTGTGCAATTTATGCAGACAAATTTTTTTAAAGCTAGGTTTCTTTTTAACAATCCGTCTGTGAACCTATGATTCACATTTCACAATCTATCATATCTTCCTTTGCATTTCTGTATAGAACCAGCAAGATTCAACATCATCTTGATGATCGATGTTATCTTGTGAACATTATTTTCCTATCTTGAAATATTTTGCCCGAAACCCAAAAAGTGTTTGTCGTTCGTCCTTCTGTCCGTATGGGGCATTCTTTTATAAATATTTGGAGTTTTTACATAGTTTTAAGTTACATCGTTGGAATTATCTGCGTGATGGCTGATGTGCTAGGATGCAGTACTATTCGTGTTTATTTAAAATCAATGGAAGACGATGAGAGTAAATTAAAATGAATGTAAATATATTACATTAGAGATGTGCTACTAAAGCTAAAACAAAAATTGTGCTAGTTCAATTCAATTAGTTCAATTGTGCTAATAAAGCAATATAAAACATTCATGAAACTTTCTGGAAATATTGTAATGTTGCTGTACTGCGCATGCATTAACAGCAATTCGTCATGGAAATTTTAATACTATAGTGAATGAATGAGACAATAGTTCATTTTCCGCCAAAATATATTGCCACTGACCAGTGACCAATACAAATGACCCTTTGCAAGGAACAACGTGATAAGAATAGACAATAAAACAATACTCATTGTAGAATGTTAGTACCCTAGTTCAGTTACCATAAACACAACATAAATTTGTTTTTCACAAAACACAAGAAATTGAATTTCATTGTGTTCACGCACGTGATTAAATTGAAAAAAATTAAAATTATTGTCAATTTTATGCAAACAACCTAGCCGGATTGTGCTTTTAGAAAAACAGTTTCGCTTTAGGGAAAAGGAAAACATTGTTACTCTCCTCTATTGTGATAAAATTAATGAATGATTTACTTTAATTTTCCTAGCTCCGTTTTTTTTGTTCTCTACGATGACACCACGCTTATCTGCAGGCTGGTTGTCACCGGGGTGCCCTCTATACAGAGAAGCCTGGAAGTCTGAAATTATTTATATTACGAGGAATTGCATATAACTTGGCACAACAATAATTTTATTTATTGTAAATTGATTTGAATTTTAGATTACAATATAAATTCTATTGATTTATTGCATTCATTTGGTTAACACGGTATCAAATTGTCTGGCGTTGTGAAACAAGGCCCCGCGGCATGGAAGGGAACAACAGGAGGGGAAACTCTCGCTGTTTGAGGATATGGACTAGAGGATTCGCTAGCGTCGTTTCCATGTGGCGACATCTATTTTAAGGTACATGCGTAATTTCCAACGCTGCTTAGGTAATTTGCTCGTCAGGTAGCAGTGCGAGCTTATGAACCTTCTACCGTTCATTTCATCCTCGAATTTAATTCCTTACTGAAGAAACGGCGATGCTCAAGGTTACGTGTTTGTTTGTGACATTTCGTTTGAGAGCTTTTTTTGGCGGTGTACGTCAAGTGTTGCAGATGACAATGACTAAATGTTGGGCCCAAGGATGTGCCAATATTGTTCGGCAGGATAAAGAAAATAAAGTTTCTTCAGGTCTTTCTCCGAGACGGGAAGGTGAGTGAAATATTTTGAGTTATGATGAGTTACTGTAATTGAACGGTATTTTCGTCTAGTATTGTGCTACTTCATGTATCGTTCCGAACATTTCAGATACCTTAAGAGTTTGATGTTATTATTTTATAGGCCTAAATTTTAATAGTGTACCACCTTGATGTTTGAAAATTTCGGGTGTGGTGTTCCTGCATTACATTTTTCAAATATATGCTTTCATTACAGGTGACTCAGAGGCACCAATTCTGTAACCTGAAGAATAGAATCCGATCAGCGGGAGAAGTAAGAGAAGAAGAGATCTGAATTGCATGAAAATATCCTTGAGTAATTCACTTGAATACCGCGGATTCATAAATAAATAGGCCAAGCAACGGTAGTATTCCAACCTCAATAAATAAGTTTTTATTTATACAATATTTTTTACTAGTTTTCCGCAACAAATGGATACCCCTTTGCGGTCCTTTTTGTTGAATTTAAGCTCTTATATCTTGCCAGTTTATTACCGTCCAATTACATGGTTTAAATTAAAATGTGATGAATTACAAGAAAGAACACATGTTTTAAACTAATAATATTCATATTAGGATATGTAGCTGCTTCAAACTATACTGCAGATCTGGAAGAGGTTAAAAGATCAGGAGTCTGAACGACATGTTTCTAGATGTAGAACTATGTATATAAGAATATCTTCTATCTACAATCTAGTGGAAAGAATTTCTGTAAGTTTGTAATCATTTTAATGGTGTTGTCAAAGTAATTGACTGTGTATGTAATTCAATAACTACATATTTAAAAACCACCATTTAATCAGGATTAATGAAATGTATAAATATGTTATTGTTGCTGTTTCAGAAATTATACGAGTTCCTAATGTAATTGTTTCAAGGTTCTTACGTAAATGTTAGGCTTAATTAAACTATTTTTAACTATTGAACATGAATTATCGCAAAAATACAGGTAATACACGCACATTTGCGGGTAAATTGTATTTTGTTTGCAAAAAAGTGTCATGAATGCAGTGTTTTATTCTTAGCTCAATTGATTGTGAAGTCTGCATAACGGAAGTCATGAACTCGGATCCAAGAGGTATCAAATATTTCCTCTTTGTGACAATTTATTTCTAGTATGATTATGTGGTGTATTAACAGTATCGTAGTCATGACATAAAATGATACTAAAACACACTACATCTGATTCAAGATGTAAATAATTTTATGTTGGTATGAAACCATTTCTGCCAATTTTACCACTTATAAAATTGATTTGTTTTGTGTTATAATATGAAAAGATGGTGGAGATACAATTATAATTTTGTTAACACAGATACTAGATTTGTATGTCAAAATATATTAAAATAGTAATTTGATGGTGTCTACAATAACAGATTCTTCTTCTTCTGTATCTGTATTGTACCTCTGTGGTCATGTATGATTCTTTTCAGAATAAATTTTATGAATACTATACAGAAAAGAGTGTTTTTATTAGTTTCCAATTCATTCTTCCTTTGCTCAAATTATTTTGTATTTTTTATACAGCGTGCAAATATCGGAGTACCTGCTGTTATGGAGGTTATAATTCACATTGCCCCAAAAGTAGATCGAGTACCGTGCACCTGAGCCAGCTGGTTTAGCGATCAAGAAGTATCCATTCTGGCCACAGAGTGCAGTGTTGTCGATTTAACTCCTCTACCTTATTGTAGATGGTGCCACACGAGTTTCCACTCCTGTTCTATATTCCTCCATGCCCCGCGGTTCGTAGCACCCTTGGCTTCCGCGCCGAAAATCCCTCTTCGCGTCGGTCGTCGCCCAAGTCGTCTGATTCTCTCTTGATGACTAACTTTATTTCTTGCACTACTGTTCCACAATCTATTCTCCCTATTCACGTCGATGTCCTACTTAAATTGATCAGACCACCTTCGCGTCGCTACCACCACGATAACAGTCAACAAAACCCTCTTGCACGTCAATAAACATTCGTTACCTAGTAACCGCGACCGTCCAGATTAAAGCGCGGTGTTTGTTTTTCTTGTAATATTCTGTATATTACAATATCGATAATATATTAGTTTAAATTTTTAAACTATGATGTTACATAAAGTTACATTAATACAAACTCTACTTCCATTTCGTAATTCAATTTATTTATTTCTCACAAAATAGGTATTAAGTTCGTTTCTTGCAAATCGTTTCACATACATTTACTAAAAAAATCATTCACTTTATCTGCGTGCTCCCAACAAATCCCGTTTTATTATTTATATATAATTATTATTTTATATTATATTGTAATATTAATGGTACTATAAATATTAAATGCTGTCTATTAACACTCGAATGATTGAACAAAGGCGAGGAGGGGTAGGGACATGGAAATTTTAAGGATAGGAAGTAATAAACCACTAGTTGCTACAATGATCCAATGCCATATTTGCCGGTAGTCTGACAGTGATGACAACTGCACAATAGTGATATTTGTTTCAGTGAGTGAATGTCTGCACGTGTGTGTTTGTGTGTATGTGTGTGTTGGAGGGTTGCGATACCGCACAGGAGCTTAGCCGCATGGATTAACACTTGCTACGCCTGCAATTACTACGAGCATCTCCCGGGGGCCAGGGGAACTATTTCATGGCATTGGCATCGGGAAAGATGTACGTTTATGGCTCTCCATACGCGCCATTACTGCGTTATTACTAAATTTAGGTTACCCTAGAGCGTGAGAGTGTAAATATATTCAATTAATATGCACCGTTCATGTGATTCACGCATGCGCTACTCTACTTCCACCAGAGAAAATCACCATGCGTGGTCAGCTTATGCATACCAAAACACTCAATGTAAGCGTATACACCCGCGCGCCCTAACGCGTTTTAGGACATCATCAGATAATTGTGGAAGTGCCTAAGATAACGTGTCCATGAAGAAAATTGAAGAGAATCTTAGTTGAAATGGAAACGTCATTGTGAATGAGATAGGTTACAATGAAAGTAATATTTGCCCTGCGAAATGCGAAAATTTGCAAATCAATTTAATGTTTACATTTGCATGAGAGATTTTGACCACTGAAGTCGTATTCTATCTTACACGAAATATTCTATTGTGATCTTGTTTTATTTACTCTGCTCTATTCTCTGATGACGTAATAATTTTAATTATACTTAACGAAAATACACTTCTGATGTTAACGTCATCGCAGTGTTTTGTTAATATCGTGTTTTTTATTATGTTCCATTTGTTTGTCAAATTATTTACATTCATAAGATGAATTTTTAAATTAAATTACACATGATTCGGATGAATAATTCTGCAACATCTACATTTCAATTTCAATTTCAATTTCATCTACATACAACACAAATTATGTTTCAGTATTTTTCTGTTTTTAATTATTGATGTATTGCAACTACCCTCGGGTCTTCGGTTGGGCGCCTCAGACGGGTAGCCGGCCCGCTCAGTCGACAGATTACCTGAAACGGCGAAGATGGACGAAGCCGGTGGCCTAGGTTGAATGAGAAGTCAAACATGTGAATTTAGAACAAGTTGAATTTATTCATTAAAAAAAAGAAAACGCTAATGGTCTGGTGATGATAACTCTGGCGAGCATGCTCCCAAAATCGAAATAAAACAAAAAAATGAAATGTCATGCACATAAGAGAACAAAAAATTACAAAGTGATTACAATCAGATGAAACTCTTCTTCGCGCGCGAATTCCCGCTTGACGGCCATGCGCGGCCGGGAACTCCTCTTCGTCGCCCAGTCGAGAGGAAGTTAACACTGATTGTCTGATGTACTGTTCACACCTCTCGATCGCGGGTACGACATAAGACACTCGAACAGAAAATACCTCTGTTAGGCGGCCTGCGCCACCCACTGAAGTTGAACGACCTCAGGTCAGCTGGCTGCGAGGTTCGTGGCGAGCGAGGGGCGCCGCTCGGAAAATGTAGGTCAGATCAGGTACTTGCGAGGGTAGCGGCCAAGGCGGCCGGAACACAAAAGCGCCGTCTGCTCGCTGCGGTGAATGGGTCAGCACAGTTCATTCACTGACACGGTCGGTTCATTCCCGGTCGATCTCACAATACTTTGATACTAATGAGCCCGTGAATTATCGCACAAATTCACTAAGGAAAAGAGAGTCTCGAGTTCGCACGTAAATCGGACGTAATATAATACGAATTGCTGTCAAATGTTCATAATACTGTTCTGCGGCCTGCGTTCGTCACAGAAGTCTTGTACCCAAACTCTACAAGAAACTTAATAATTTTTCTAAGTCCATCGAACCGAACGCCACAACAGAATATAACAGGTTCCCCCCTGCGGCCGCCACTTGCGTCCGATTCTGAACACAGCTCCCCAGCTTCTCTTTTGTGCCTCGTCGCTCCAAGTTTTAGGAAACCTCGTTCCCCCTACCAAAATTATCCCTGTGACTCTGGAATATTCTAGAACAAACCCGAATTCTGGTTGCTATTGGCGAAAGGGTACTGCGCATTAGATATTTTCTGCCCAATCAGAGGATGTTTTCGAGGCCGAGAAAAGAGTGAGAGAGGGGCTGGTTATCGCTCCCTCTCGCTTTAATTTTGCGTCGAAAAGGGGCAGTTATTAACGACCGGGGGGGTGTGAGGGGCTAGGAATCTCTAGGGAGGTTGACGGAAGAGTTCCAGGCGTCGTGGAAAAATACTGAAGGGGTCGTGTGCAGAGCGGCTACCCAGAGTTGGGGCACACGTGTCCGCGACGAATCAGGGAGCGAAGGGTGCCGACACCGTGGCGCCTCGCCTGGCCCTCGGGTCGCCCCCGTGGCGCCTCGCATCTCTCGCGTCGCCGCCTGCGTGGAGTTATTTTGCGGCAGAATAAACTTGAATCTATTCGGTATCACTACATTGGCCTCCCTTCCCGCAGTAGAGATATGCATCGTGTTTTAAAATTCGTAAGGCGTGGTGAGAAGTTTTGAAACCTGAGATGCTTATCTCGTCAAAAAAAATTTAAAAAAGTGGTACCGAATTCTAACGACTAATTTCTGTGATAACAATTACATAAAAGGTCTTATTCAAATAATTACCCTTAAATTAAACTCATTAACCCTAATAATGGTGGAGTAATAAAATAAACTAATAAACTACAAGAAAATCTGAATTCCCTAATCTACGGTTACAAATATTATTTCTTAAACAGTGAAGGCACGGCTATCACGAACTACTCGGTAAGCTGTACGGTTCTGGCGAGTTTATTTTAGAGATTAATAAAGTTTGGAATTAAGTTTTCATTCTTTAAAGGGTCGCAGATTAAAAAAATTGAATTTGCCTGCTGGGAGACCGTTTGCATCTTTAAGTTGGCACACGTTAGGGTGCGGAATGGCTTCAATAATAAATGGTCCAGTAAACAATGGAAAAAACTTATGGAAAAGACCTGCAGGCTGATCACTCACTCGCGGGGTTCGAACCAACACCTTCTCACCTACGTGAAACTGATAGGGATTTTTGACCTGTGCCTCCCTTTTCCTGGCATTTTTACTAAGATTGTCCATGATAATTCTACACCGAGTTTCGTAATTTGGTACGGGTTGCCCCGATAACCTTGCTAACAATGGGAACAAATGCTTTGGTTTCTTCCCGAAATGGGCTTCATAAGGTGACATGCCAATAGAGTCGTGTTCAATCATGTTAATCCACTCGTTGATGTTTTTGATTAGCAGAGGCCATTCTTTGTGGTTGTGAGCAACGTAAACGCGGAACAGACGTGAGATTTCCTTCATTACTCTCTCACTTGGGTTTGATTGGGGATGTCTAATCGAGGAAAAGATGACCGAAACACCTTCACTTTCTAAAGTTTGCCTCCAGGCAGTTCCGGTAAATTGCGAGGCGTGATCGCTAAGAACCTTTCGGTATGTTCCGGCGGTTTGAAAAAAATCCCGGGTCAGCCGTCTGAGGCAGTTCTGCGCTGTAGGTCTAGTAATCGGGTAAAGCTGAGTGAATTTTGAAAAGCCATCAATTATTACTAGTATGTGCTTGTACCCGTATCTAGCGGTAGGCAGTGGCCCGTATAAATCTAAACAGGCAAGTTCATTAGGGGCTGCAGGGATCACGTGCTTCATTGGCCCGTCGTAATGCCTATTTGGGAACTTAGTCATTTGACAAGTTACGCATTTCGAAATAGTAGCCCTTGTCTGTCTCGCCATGTTCTTCCAGTAAGCGAATGTCAGTAAAACTTTCAAAATTTTGTTTCCCCCAAAATGTCCATGTTTCTGATGCACGTAGGTTATGAGCTTATCAGTAATTTCAGCGGGTATCCACACTCGGTACTCGTTCGGCTGTTGTTTTGTCCTAAACATTACTAGATTATTTGACAATTTTACTAACCCTGGGTTGAGGTTGAATTTCTCAAATAGTGGATCATTCTGGTCAAGTGAGTTCTGAAGGAATGACCTAGCTTTGCCAATAATGGCGTCCTGCTCCTGCAATCTCTGAAGGTTGCGAGGTTGCATTTCGGGGATCGGATCGACATTTAAACTGATGGCGTTCATGTAAAATATCGTTTCATTCTGGACAAGCTGGTTGGTTGCATAAGGCAATCTGCTTAGAAAATCAGCTATAGGGTTGTTTATTCCTTGACAATGTTGAATTTCGAAATTAAACTGTTGAAGCCACAGTACCCAACGTAATAACCTAGCGTTGGCGCAATGGCAGCGCTTGAGAAAGATTAGTGCTTTGTGATCAGTGATAATATAAAATTTCCTTCCAGCCAGGTAGCCTAACATCTTTTGGAGAGCCCATACGATCGATAACGCCTCTTTCTCAGTGACGGAAAATTTCTGTTCATTTGGTCTAAGTACCCTACTCGCAACGGCAATAATCTTATAACCCGGGTCTTCATCATCTCTTTGTGTCAAAACGCAACCTATGCCAACATTAGAACTGTCTGTTTGGAGAAAGAACGGCTCGTCGAAATTTGGATGATTCATCATAACGGCGTTTCTAAAAGCCGCTTTAATTTGTTCAAATGCCCGTTCATGTCCCTCGGTCCAATGCCATTTTACTCCTTTCCGTAACAAATTCACTAACGGGGCCGTAAGAATCCCATACCCCGGAACAAAGCGTGACTGGTAAACACACATACCCAAGAATCCTTTCAACTGTTTTGGGTTGTGCGGGCGCGAAATCTGATCGATTGCTTTAACTTTCTCCCGATCGATTTGAACACCTTCTGTATTAACACAATAGCCTAGAAAAGAAATTTCACGTGTGCAAAACTGTGACTTAGCTACATTTAATCTCATTTGATTGGTAGAAAGGCATTCTAACAGTCGCCTTAAATGACAAAGATGTTCCTGAAAATTTCGAGATGAAATCACAAGGTCGTCAATATAAGGCGTAACGAAGAGTTTGAGTTCGTCACCTAATTTTCCATCTAAGCATCGAATGAAGGCTGCGCCACTGTTCTTTAGGCCGAAAGGCATCCGCTTCCAGACATAAGTGAGGCCGTTGTAAAAGAATCCTGTAAATTTTCTGTCGTCTGGGTGAATAGCAATTTGCCAGTACGAACTAGAAAAATCCAAAGCTGAGAAAATTTTTGTTTGGTTAAACTTCCAAAGAATATCATCAATATTCTGCGGCGCCTCATTTTCTGGAACGGTCACTTCATTAATTCTGCGAGCGTCTAAACAAATTCTGACCCCTCCGTCTTTCTTTTTTACAACGACAATCGGATTTAGATAGGCGGTCACTGATCTCTCGATGATGCCCTCGTCAATCATTTTTCTGACGGTCTCATCAACTTCCCCCCTTAAAGCTTGTGGAATAGGATAGTTTTTCATCTTAAACGGCGAGTCATCGGTAACCCTAATTCGAAAACAAAAGTCTTTAATTGGATGAACGGGGCGACCGAAGACATGTAAATAATCAAGTAGCATTGTCTGCAACTGGGAGCGTTCATCATAGTTCAAAAAATCACATTTTTGCACATTTTGGCAAATAATCCCCTTCGTCGTTTCCCCCCCTTCCCAAGTTGCACTAGAAATGCTAAGATCAATCCTATCTTCCCCGTCATCTTGAATAATAATTTCTTTACCGGCACCGAAGCTCATAACATTTCTGGAAAAATCTATTATTCCACCGTTTTCTCTTAAAAAATCAACCCCCAAAATAACATCATGATTAAGATCTTCAATTACTAGACAGGGCACATCAAACAACATATCTCCTATATTAATTGAAATCAGGACCTGCACTGAAATTGGCTTGCTTCGTTTTCTCCCAACCCCTATGACATAGCATCTGACGGTAGGTAATGTCGGTACTGGAATCCGCTCGCTTATAAGTCGCGCATAAAATTTCTTTGACACAGCACTAATTTCACTACCAGTATCAATAAGAGCTTGGACACATAAATTTCCCATAAAGGATTCAATAATAGGGCATTTTCTGGCACGTTCTTTGATAGTCACATCCTCGTCTTCGTTAAAATCAAAAAAGGCATAATTCACTGATATGATCGCATGAAATGGTATCTCTAAAGAAACTCGTCCGTCACCCAGATACCGAGACAGCTGGGACGTTTCTAATTTGTTGAAGCCGGCCGGGATGAATTTTGCCGTCCATCTCTCTCATCGCGATGTCCACGGTTCTCACGGGATTCGGGCGGCGCTCGCCGATCATCTGCCTCGTTCCCTCCGGCCCTATTATCTCTATGCCACTGCGGCCTGCCTTGGTAGTTTCCGTCGGGCCTGCGATTTCTGTCGCGGTTCTCATTGTGATAGTTGTCCCGCGTTCTATCAAATTGCGCCAACAGTTCTTGGAAACGTTCTAAATCTCTACACTCCACGCTGTTGACAATATTCTGTACATACGTTGGGAAATGAGCTGTCAGTAACCAGATGATTTTTCGGTCGTTTGCCTGCGGGTCACACAGCTTGATGGCGGAGATTTTCTCCATGGCGTAGTCTAAATAGGACTGCCCGTGGCGGTTTTCCCATCGCGATTCTAGAATCTTCCGCTCGAACTCATATCTCCGTTGTTCGCCCCAGTATCGATTCAGAAACTTCTCCCGAAACTCTTCATAATTTTGAGGGAAAGGGTTTAAAGCGGAAATCCAATAAGATGCATTGCCTTTCAACAATTCTTGCATAAATTTAGCCTTCAAGTGTGAAGGTACCGCCTTCGTGAGATTCATGTAATTTTCCGCCCGGTCAAGGAAAACTTTGGGATTTTCATCGGGTTTTCCGGAAAAATACAGGTTTTGCGGTGGAGCCCACGAGAAGCGAAGGCCTGAGCCACCAGAATTCGGATTTGGGTAATTCTCGCGTTCCTTTTCAATTTCCTCCTTTACCAATTCTAGGACAGTACGATCAATTTCCCTTTTTAATTTGGCTTCTCTCTCCCTGATGTTTTCCTCACTAATATTGCCTACTTGCGCGAACTTTTCGTGGATATGCGACACTTCTGAATGGAGTTTCTGTCCGATTTTATTAAATTTTTCGCCCATTTCCTGCTTAACTTCAATGATCTTTTCAGTAACCGACTCACAGCACGCTTCTACTTTGTCGTCGCATGCCTGTAATTTGGTCTGAATTTCGATTTTAAAAATTTTGAAATTTTCGGTAGTTTCCGCTTGTGCCCTTCCCAACTCCTGACTGAGTTTTTCTACGTTCCCCTCTATTTCCCCGCATCTGCCTTCGACCTGATTCTTTAAAATCCCTATTTCATGGTTAAGTTTTTGCTCGAGACTTTCTAATTTATTTGCTTGGGCTTCCAAATGACTTTCGATTCGGTTAAATCTGTCCTCACACTTGCTCTCATGTGCTGTGAACCGTTCATCTAACATTTCCTGTAATTTGGCAGCGTTATTTGAGATTTTCTCCTCTAATTTCGCGGCATTATTTGAGATTTTCTCCTCTAATTTCGCGGCATTATTTGCAATTTTCTCCTCTAATTTTGCGACATTGCTATCTGACTGGTCTTTGATTTCTTTCAATTTAGCGGCGTTGTCTGAAAATTTCTCCTCAAATTTGGCAACAGTGTTATCTGAAATTTCTCTCATAACGCGCAAGATCTCACTTAAGGTGGGACCTTGCGTCGACGGCTCCTCAAAACTGTCTTCACCCGTCACGTCAATACCTGATTCGTCCTGCATTTTTACAATGTTACGCGGTTTCACTTGTTTTAGTACGCGCACACGGTATTCACACAACACAACACAACACAAGACAATGACACTTACAAGGAAAACACAGTACAAAATGACATCCTCAACAGACCATAAGTTATTAACTTCTCTACACCGTGCTTCCATCCATCATCTTAATAATTTAAACAATTTAATAATTTAGGCAGAGAAATCTCAGGGCGCTTATCTGGGATATTAAAAAATGAAAATTACGATTATTTCGCGTTAATCGAGCCCCACGGTGGGAAAGCCAATTGCAACTACCCTCGGGTCTTCGGTTGGGCGCCTCAGACGGGTAGCCGGCCCGCTCAGTCGACAGATTACCTGAAACGGCGAAGATGGAGGAAGCCGGTGGCCTAGGTTGAATGAGAAGTCAAACATGTGAATTTAGAACAAGTTGAATTTATTCATTAAAAAAAAGAAAACGCTAATGGTCTGGTGATGATAACTCTGGCGAGCATGCTCCCAAAATCGAAATAAAACAAAAAAATGAAATGTCATGCACATAAGAGAACAAAAAATTACAAAGTGATTACAATCAGATGAAACTCTTCTTCGCGCGCGAATTCCCGCTTGACGGCCATGCGCGGCCGGGAACTCCTCTTCGTCGCCCAGTCGAGAGGAAGTTAACACTGATTGTCTGATGTACTGTTCACACCTCTCGATCGCGGGTACGACATAAGACACTCGAACAGAAAATACCTCTGTTAGGCGGCCTGCGCCACCCACTGAAGTTGAACGACCTCAGGTCAGCTGGCTGCGAGGTTCGTGGCGAGCGAGGGGCGCCGCTCGGAAAATGTAGGTCAGATCAGGTACTTGCGAGGGTAGCGGCCAAGGCGGCCGGAACACAAAAGCGCCGTCTGCTCGCTGCGGTGAATGGGTCAGCACAGTTCATTCACTGACACGGTCGGTTCATTCCCGGTCGATCTCACAATACTTTGATACTAATGAGCCCGTGAATTATCGCACAAATTCACTAAGGAAAAGAGAGTCTCGAGTTCGCACGTAAATCGGACGTAATATAATACGAATTGCTGTCAAATGTTCATAATACTGTTCTGCGGCCTGCGTTCGTCACAGAAGTCTTGTACCCAAACTCTACAAGAAACTTAATAATTTTTCTAAGTCCATCGAACCGAACGCCACAACAGAATATAACAGGTTCCCCCCTGCGGCCGCCACTTGCGTCCGATTCTGAACACAGCTCCCCAGCTTCTCTTTTGTGCCTCGTCGCTCCAAGTTTTAGGAAACCTCGTTCCCCCTACCAAAATTATCCCTGTGACTCTGGAATATTCTAGAACAAACCCGAATTCTGGTTGCTATTGGCGAAAGGGTACTGCGCATTAGATATTTTCTGCCCAATCAGAGGATGTTTTCGAGGCCGAGAAAAGAGTGAGAGAGGGGCTGGTTATCGCTCCCTCTCGCTTTAATTTTGCGTCGAAAAGGGGCAGTTATTAACGACCGGGGGGGTGTGAGGGGCTAGGAATCTCTAGGGAGGTTGACGGAAGAGTTCCAGGCGTCGTGGAAAAATACTGAAGGGGTCGTGTGCAGAGCGGCTACCCAGAGTTGGGGCACACGTGTCCGCGACGAATCAGGGAGCGAAGGGTGCCGACACCGTGGCGCCTCGCCTGGCCCTCGGGTCGCCCCCGTGGCGCCTCGCATCTCTCGCGTCGCCGCCTGCGTGGAGTTATTTTGCGGCAGAATAAACTTGAATCTATTCGGTATCACTACAGTATCGCCAAGAAATTCTCTATGGTGAAAGAAAAAAAGCCGTGTACACTTCTCTTTTTTTGCTGCTGTCGTCTACTTGATGTCCAGACACCACATCACATCTCCAGGGCTCCGAACCCCTTCCCCCCAAAATACGCGAACACTGCATGGACGTGCACGTTATCACGCGTCCCCCGCCGTCGCTGGGTTCCAATCACATATCCTCCAAAATATGTCGCGCTCCTTCCGCGGCGAATCGACTCAGTTTTTTACACTAGAATCACCATTGACGCGACTTCTCTATTTTATCGCAAAAAATCTAAACTTTGAAATTCGCGCACTGCCACATTCGACACTGTTCCAACTTAACATTGATTCGTAACTAAAATTTGTTAAAACAAATTCAACTTCAAAACTTAAAATTCAAACATGAACACGTTCTCTCACGTAATTTTTTTACATGCAGCTGCACCTTCACAACACCACTGCTATTCTGCTACTTCTCTTTGTTGTGTTCCGTAGGTTATATAGTTTCTATCAAAACAAACCACTGCCGCTGCCATTCTTGTTAATTATCACCATACTAAGAAAAAAATCTTATTTTCCGCAATTTGCACTTATAACTCTTCCACAGTGTTCAAAAATTGCCATTCGATTCCAGTGTCTCACTTTAGTTTCCAAAACACGCATTTTCGGCCCTATTACGCCGAAAAACGCCTATTTCTATCTCATGTACTTGTGCATTTACATGTCAATTGTTCTCCCTTGTCGTTTTGTAACATGAAAAAGTGAACTTATACGGCATCATGCAAGTCTTTTAATATTTTCATAAATTTGTCGCAATTCAGATACACCGACTTGTAATTACCATTGCGGCACAATTTACGGGTTTCACTTAAAATCTTGAAAATGTTTATTTTTCCCGTACATGGCGTTGAAGCTCACTAATGCATTTTATTAAAACTGTTGTAATTACACAACCCGTAGTTCGATTTCAATGAAACAAACACTGTAATTCTTCTTAAATCAGTGGCCATTTAATTGTCATGTTCAATTATGTGTATTTCTGCGCGTTTTAATAAACTAAAAATATTTTTCTTACGCAATGCGGCTATCTTTTTGTATACCCTATTCACCACATACGGTCCTCGTTTTGCTATAGTCTGTTCTTTATTGAATAACTTAAAATTGCCGTAATTCATAGTAAATCAACTGTAACTGATCCTGAATCATTACACTAAAATAATCCTTCAGTAAGAAGTATTGACTGGAAGTGTGTACCCTGGGTCTGACTAGTGTCATACCAAACCCTGCTATGAATGCCTATGAGGCTGAAAATAAATAACCTGAAGCCTTGCAGAAATTCAAAGTAAATTAATCAGTTCAACCTAACAAATCTTTTGTGTACAACTATCTCGTTGCCATTCTTTGTCATTTAGACGCAAGTGTTGGAATGTACGTATCTCGTTAAGCTTAAAAATGAAACCTGAAAGTATCGTAATAGATTCTAATTATGCTGGTAACGCCTACAGAAACTGCATCTTCCTTTTACTTCTATATTGCGACCAGAGTAAACTTCGAGGACGCATTCCTTGAGGACACATGTTCACAAGAGTTGTAAAATGACAGTTAATGACAAATGTCATAGTTGGGTTCAAATTAAGAAAAAAACAATAATGAAATTTTAGAAAACTGACGCATTAATTTTATATATAAAATTAATTTTAAAATATTATATTAATAAAATATTTATTATATTAATTAATAAACATTGTTTTCAAGTAAATCTTTTAGTAAATACTTATACGTTACCCTACACGAAATCCAAACTCAAATACCACAGTTATACTTCGTACTATAGTTGTACTTGTGGTAATTGAAACGATACGTTATACGGTTCTAAATATTGAAATATAAAGTTTTTACATCCTCAATAAGAAAATAGAGATAGCTAATATTGGTAATTATGAAAACAATAGATCCTAACCCTGCATTCCTACTGTAATTACTAATTTCCATTTAACTTTTGGACCGAGAGCCAAACCCCTTAACTATATGCAATACGCATTACAGCACTGCCATGCAATTGCCAATGCCCCTTCCACGATCTGCCTCTACACGCCAAAGGATAGGTGTACCTAATGTTTAGCGATTATTCTCTTAGAACATTTCGGGCTCTACAATTTAATTTTTACTTTCTCGTCTGTGTGGTAGAAACTTATATCTGCGTTACACAGAAAAAGTTAAGTAATGCTGCAAAATAAAACGTCGAGATTATAATACAAATATATGTTTTGCCTTCTCTGATACCGAAAAATTAGTTTACCTTCTACCCCTTCTGGCATATTTAGTATAGAAAAAGTGTTGTAGTGATACAAAAAACTGTATATTTTTAAAACAGAAAAACACGTCCTGTGAGTCCTGTGAGTACGAAAAAGTGGACACTTCTTGCTCTTATCCGTGGTGTATAACTTTTTTTGTATACGAAGCGTAGGCAATATATGGGTGTCCTTAAATCAAAAAAATGTTTTTTTCAAAATGGACACTCGTCTGGCATCATTTGTTTATCCGGCCACTCTTCTGTCCATCTGACTGTGTGTGAGATTCTAATTTTTGTAATATTTATGTGAAATGGGACAACGAATCTCTAGCAAGCTATAGAATGTACTATCGACACTAGCAACCATAGAATATACCCTGTTCAACATTGATAAACATACACCCCTGATGAAGGTCAAATAAATGACCAAAACGTTGGTAATGTATAGTGTTTTATGTATTTAATTGACCCAAACTCAAGAACCACACAATATATGATTACAACGGGTCAATAATCATTGGATCTTTTTATTAATGGTCTCCAGAACATTTAAAAAATAAAAATGATTCCTTATTTTGTCATTAATTGTTTTACACAAATAGAGCAAAGTGTGTTTACAAAACTAACACAAGACCAGTTTTCAGTAATTTTCAAAAATGACAAAAGTTTAAAAATGTTTGAACGTACTTCTCTTTCTACATTATAGTAGATACGTTTTTCGTGATGAAATATGTTACTCAACGTTGGATATTTAATTGATTTTATATATAATTCAAAAATAAGAGAAGTTTTATACAATTTTAAGTGAAAACTTGACAATTTAAAAAAATAGTAAATAGGTTTTGTTCTCAAAAATGTTCCTGAATGTTTCTTTTACTTTTTTAATGGAATAGAGCAATGCTCACATAATAATATGGCAAGATCCAAATGTCATTAAAACCTCTGAAGTTTTGAGAATGAAAATATTCATTCTGCGTGATTAAAAAAGTTGATATACTAAACAACGCAGGTAATTAACGATTCGTACTATTGAATGCAGACTGTGCTGTCAAGTTCAAATCCTAGCCTGGGAAAATATTTTCGCGAGTTGGAAATTCTTCCGCTTGTCCAACTCGTATTTAAGTACTGCGGAACCACTCCAAATGTTGCAAGAAAGTATACGCTGTTGTAATACCATCGCACGACATAACTACTAGTTTCTATGGCTTCAGTTTGGAATTGTTTCTCTACACAACTCCTAGCACTAAAACGAATTGTTACTATTAAAAAATATCCTCGCCTGTCCGAAGATTATCCTTTGCGTAGCCGAAGATTTTGCTTAAACTGAGTATTTTTTAACACTGGGAGTACATCTTTTGTTAAACACACTTAAATATAATTCATTTTTATTTCAAATTTTCCCCCTGAAGATTTCTGAAAACAAAGTTCTGAAGATTCTTCAATGTACTTGTATACAGAGAAACCACGTAATCTGCTCCTATTGGAGAGCTTAAAGCCTTGAAGTTGAAATTCTTTCATTAGCTATAGATGTCCACTCATTCAAAAAGAAAATGTTTAAAAGACAAAATATTTTAAAGAAGGCATTAGAAAGACTGGGAAAAAAATAAGTGCTTTCTTTCAGTATGGTCCAGTGCATGTCATGTGAAGTTTTCGGTAGTTCGTGTACATGTCTTTCGAATATATTTTTAAAATGTCACGCAACGAGTCAGATTAGTTCCATGCATCACTCCTGGCCGAGTAGATTGCACACAGCTGTTCAGATAAGAGAATGACGGAGAACAAAAAATACACGAACATGCGTGCACACGCAGTTGTATCAAGCTGTATTTTATTCAAGTTTACGGCGACTGTAGACTTCGGAGCTTCTGAGGATCGTAAAACGAGATAGGAACAAAGGAATTAAATTCTGGGTTTGTAATTACAGATACTACAGTTATGAAATAACCAATTAAAGTAAAACTGATTAATGAATACTAAAACACGCATAGGATTTAACACGATTTCTCACTTGCAATTTTCTGAATCAGTTATTCTGAACTGAACACTTAGAGTTAGTTTGAACAAGCTGTTTGTACTTCTCTCTACTGAATTGCAACTTATACTTTAGCTTTGTTACAATTACGGTGGATTATCTAATTGCAATGGTATATTCGGTAATTTACAAGAATGTGTAACTGGAATATTCAAATTCTGACGTTACTGATTGTTTTTAAAGCAAATATACACAAGTTTTATCGTCTTTAGAATTCTGACCCTGAAACCCTCTCAGTCGAAATCCTATTTCAATCTTTCACTTCTCAGGTCCTCTGGAAGCATATTTGTTGAGTTCTTTCCCAGAAACAGCCTGTGATTTTTATAGATTGCTATATGTTCACATAGTTTCCATTCAGGATTTGATGTCTCCTCAGTGTCCTTCGACTCTTCTATTTCCTTGTCCTTCTTGTATTTGCATGTCTTTTCCTTCTTATACATCTCAATTTTGTTCTTGATCTTGCCCGTCTTTTCCTTGTTGTTATTCGACATCTTCTTCTTGTGATTATTCGCCTTTCTCCCCTTGATCTTGTTTCTCTTCTCATTGTTTGTGTTTCTCTTTTTCATGCCTGGCTTTTCCTTGCCCATCATTTTCTTATCTGCCTGCTCATTGTTCAACTTCTTCTCCATTTTCATTTTTTACGCTTTGTATTCTTTCTTCATATTTTTCTTCCCTTCTCTTTTCTTTCTATTTTTCCTTCTCGATGTTTCTCTGCTAATATTAATGTCGCATGATAATTACAGGGGTTTTCTGCAGCGGAGCGTGTGAGGTGTAAACGTTAAGCGAGTGGTATCCAGCACGATGATAGCTATTCAGACTCAGTTCAATTTCTAATGTTATATGATTTCATCTATTCTTTTTAGAATCATTCTAATTTTCAAGTCGGATTTCAATTTTCTGCAACCAGAATACCAATCTCTGTTCAAAGTGCTCGCGTAAATAAGTTACCGTATAAAAAAAGCGTTTACCTATCTGTGTACCGATCGATATTACTTTTTAAGAGAGATATGTGGATTAATGGATATGTGGATGAATTTATTGTTTTGAAACTTACGTCTTAATATATTCATTAACCTTCTGTTTAATTGTAATTTACTTTAAATTATACATTTTCTACTCTGATACAAAGAATGTGAGAGGTTGGGTTGCAAAATAGAACTGACGTTATGAGGTTAGTAAGGCTGTTGTTTACTTTATAGTATTACTATAAATTAAGTACATGGAGGAGACGCTTACTATATTTCTGACACGAACAACTTTTATAACATTTTGAGGACAATGTATTTTGAACCTGTTACTTGAAAGTAAATGCTTCGCAGTAGTTTATTTTGTCTTGCAACAATCACAGCCACTTAGTACTTCGTAGTGCACCGACCATCTCAACAAGACCATTCTATTCCGAGTACTTTACCGCAAGAGGATCGTTGTTCCGTTATCAAGCGCTCGCGAGCTTCGTGGAGCGGTCTAGAAGGCAGCGTATCTCGGCCATTCCTCCAGACGTCTATCCGCGTGATGAGTAAGTGGCTCCCGGAACAGCCAGCTCGGGCTTGCGGCCGTGGCGGCGGCGGCGGCGGCGTCTGCAGTTGAAGGCTCTGCTCGCGAGATGGAGTGATTGCGGCGTGTGGCGGGGTAAAAGGACCGGGGGTGGGTGGGTGGAGGGGAGGGCAGGGGCGGGGCGGGGCGTCTGCGAGTAATCCTCTTAGGGCTGCGGCGAGTCTGCGTCTCGACGCGAGCGCCCCTGGCGAATGGCACCGCAACCAACCTTCCGCCCGCCCCTCTCACACGGCCCACACAGCGCGCCCGGGCCACGGGAAATCAGCGGCAAAGGAGTTCGGAGGAATTAAGGAATAAAGAAAGGGGCGCGTGGAGAAAATTGGGATCGGAAAATGGGATTTGTCGGCTTTTAAAAGTCTTATCAAACAGGTTTGTGAAGTGTGAAATTGTTCTCGTAATATTGTGTTTTGAAATAAAGTAGTGAGGAACCTTTAAAGTGGTATTAGAAATAATAAAATTATGAAGATATATAAATATTGTATATTTACTTAAACAAAACAAGTAAATCTATATTTTCGTATCCTCGTTTAAGTCAAACCCTTTACTATTTAAATAATTGTCTTCTGTAGTTTTGAATGAATGAGATTCAATTGATTTGTGGTTCGTTGGTATTATTCCTTTAGTAGTGCAACAAGAACTAACAGATATTGTCCAGTTACTTTTAGTTCATCTTTGAGGCAATTCACGTTCTGTAAGTAATTTGAAACAAACGAAAGGAAAAGCTATATAGTAAAATGAGTATCCCTGAAGCGTATGAACCTCCTTCTTTGAGGCTCTTAGTGCCACATTCTTCAGATCCTCTTGTGCTGGATCTGTTGACTCTCAGATGACAGACCTGAGGAAGAGGGCGTCAGAGGCGTAGCCATTAGCATCTCACTAGCTATCCATGCAGAAGACAGAAAATCCAGAGACTGTGTGAAAATGATAGCAATCGTTACCCTGGCAGATCCGAGGAAAACAAATTCTCTCTCACTCTCTCTCTCTCCTCGTTATTTTAGTTAAAGCTATTAGATAGGTAGGAGAGCTACTCCCTATTGTCAATTGGGTCGTTGGCTGATGTGCAGCAATTCTTGTTGGCGAATATGAGACCGTCAAAATCGTGTCTTTTGCAGAGTGCTGCGTACGTAATATCTCTGCTCCAGTCCGCGTCCGGAGAACACAGAAAGGACTCGTCAAACATGGGAGAAATGTCCGGGTCTGAAAGTCCGAGCCAGATCGTTATAAAGCGCCGCCTTTCCACAGCAACGAAGATAATTTCGTTTGGGAGTCGATGTAATAGATGTGCACGGGAAAGAGCGTTTCCATTCACCACAATACGTTCTGATTCCCAAAATATTTACCTTCTCGAGCATTATTTGTCGTCTCCTTGGATTTATTAAACGTATTTGATTAAATATAATCATGCTGCAGTCATCTTGTAATCTGAGAAGCTCTCATAATGAACCAATTCATCCTTCAATCATCGTTCTCCTATTTGTCATATCCGTGATATATACTTAGCCAAATTACTTAAATTTCTCTGTATAAAACACATTTGACTATTTATAAATAAATTAAAAAGAAATTTAAATTTGATTGGTTACATAAAAAGTATTTCATTGGCATAGCAATTGCGTGGTATGGCTTATACATAGAATACCGCATTGAGACTGCAAGAGACCATATTACCACAATTGCGTATATGCATAGTATGAAATCTCACATGAACATGTAATAAAACTAAATATTTGGAATATTTATTGGAAAGATATATATTGTTTATAGTAATAAATAATAGGGCGGAGGCGTAAGAACATTTTCATGTATTTATGACGCCACAATTGTCAGCAAAATTTGAGCAGGTAGAGATAAATAAACAAAAATATTCAGAGTACGAGAAACTGATGAGTATTAGGTTCAAAACAAACTTGTGACAAAATTATAACAATCTTGTTTTGTTTTCATAAGACAAGTGAATGGCAAACATCTTATGAAAGTAAGGGTTGTAATTAGGTGTAAATTAGAATAAAAATGACAGAAAAAGGACAGTTTACAACATTTAAAGATGTGAAAAGTATAGAAAAAATATACAATTAATTTACGTGGAGAACGCGAGTAAACACAAGTTGAGATAAGGAAGAAAATACAATTTTCTTTATAGGCGGGAAGAGACAGCGATTTTTTCTCAAACTCTTGTGTGGATGAAAGAAGGAAGTTAGAATGCGTTGAGGCTTGGTTAGATAGAGAACACTTTCAGATCTGGTTAAGTACAGAAAGCGATGCCCAGTTAAAGTTAAATTGTAATAGTGCATATTGAAGGAAGTTGATGGATGTCTATAGCCGCGATATAAATTACAAATATGGAGTGGTATCGAAAACCAAAATAACTGAAGTTAGAATGGTTATGGTTCACGCCCAGCTTCGTCAAGACTCCGAAAAGGGAAGTAGTTTGATTTTGATTTTCTTCGTTGTTGTCATAATATACATTTATAAGAAGGCCAAGTTGTGTTTTGGTAAAAGAAAGAAAACATCACTTTTAATGCAAAAGTAGCATGGCCTTGATAAAAGAAAATGGGCACTTGTATGAGAATTTTTGAAGTTTCAGTGTGGTTGTGATGTAAATATTTGTTTCCTGTTTGTTCTTTTCACGTTTTTCTAAGGATGTTTATATATTTGTATGTATTGTATCAGCAGCGAGAAGCAGCAAATACACCAAGAAGTAATTTTGTGAATAAAACCATTGCACCTATTGATGGTGGCTGTGATTTTTGAAAATTTTTCGTTTTATTTATTTGGGAGGGGAGCATGCTACTTACGAATATCCCACAATAAACGATAAATACCGTATCCAATAAAGGTGGTTTCGCAAATCCTCGATCCTATAAATTTCTGTAAACGGTCTGAAGTTTTACGTCACGTGCTCATGGTTGTTATGAAATAACAATAACAGGGAACTTAGGAATTATTTCTGTGCCACGCCTAATGTGGAGGCGATTATAAATAAGCAAATAATGTGATAACAAAACCAAGTTCCGTTTTAGAAAATCACCCTGGTTTCGCCATTAATGCTTTGCCACGACAACTGACAGCTCTTAATACTACAATGTTGTACTAATGCCCACCGAAATGATTACGAAAAGTTAATAAAACTTTAGAAATAAAACCACATGAATACTTTTCCCTCTGATTGGTTCTCACTGGATATTCGTAAATCGTATCAGTTTACGAGTGGTATAGTTATCTACTAAAGCGATATTTTGTTGTAACTACTAAGGTTGTTGAGTTGACGGGTCTGCCAGTATAATGTCCCTTGTTTTAGCAGTTATGATTGTAGCAAACAACAAGAAAGTTAAAGAGGTAGTAGACCTCATAATGAAGGAACACAAATAGTAATGAATTTTTATTTAAATGATTAACAACACTCGTTAGCATAGACTCATCTTCAGACCTGATACCAAATTGAAAATGGCTGAAAACCAACTCAACTAAACCACAGATTAAAATGAACATACTAGATAAATCCCACACGTACACACACACAAACGTGCATAGTCAAAATACGAGTAGAAAACTCAATACCACTCCTGATTAATTTATAAAACCTACTCATTCATTTATATAAGATCGTCTTTTAAATTCGAAAATGTTGACTAAGCCATAAGCTGCGAATCTTTTAATTATTAAAAATGTTTGTAAAGACATCTTTCATCACTACTGGCATTCTAATGCAAACATATCACCAGTAGAACGAAGTAATGTTTGTGCATCGTTTATTACGTTTGACAAAACAAGCACTCCAATATTGAACAATGGTTTACTTTGTGTACCAGCGCGTCCTCTAGCGGATTGAGGACTGCGAGCGCTCGACCGACGGAGCAGGCTGTACCATTGAGCGCTGCGGGTGAATGGAGGCGGCGGCGGCGGCGGCGGCGGCGGTGGCGCCGCGGGGCGGGCCAGGGGGCGTCGGCCGGCGTCGCCCACGCGCCGCCCGCCGCGTCGCGCCGCGCCGGCGCCCAGCGCCCCATCGCCCGTGGGCGGTCGGCGCTCGCCGCGGTGTGGGCGGCCGGGGGGAGGGGGGACCCTCTCGGCAGCACCAGCGCTCTCTCTCGTCGCGTGCGGGCGCCGCGCCGCGCAACCAACCAACCCTTTCGCTGGTTATGACTCTTCTCGATTGCTGCTCCGTCGGCTGGCGCCTTCGCAGCTCGCTGCAGGTTTACCGGGAGAGATGGCTCAGTGCATCAACCTGATGTCACTGCAGTCCCTTTGATCGGAAGGTCCTAGGTTCGAGTTCCGACGGCGACAGGATTTTCGACACTTGCTTGTCAGCTAGGCCGAATTCAGTCGCTGTCTGGAGGAGAATTCTAGCGGTCGGCTGCTCTGATCGGTAGTTTTCCGTGGTTTCTCCGATCAACACCGGGCGAATGCCGGAGCAGTACCCTAACAAAGGGGCCACGGACCGCGCGCGATTTTTCCTTCCTCTTCCTTGTCCTATCCTCTTGTCTCTCACACACACTTACACTAACATGCACTACACTACCACACATGTCAGGAGACCAGTCGGGAACTTACAGCTTGTCCCGGCTGGGGCGGTGCCCCGCTGGTTGAGGGGAAACCCCGCTAGTCGACGGTAGGTCGACGCCAGATCTCGCCATCCAGCGGGGAATAGATCATCGCCACCTCCCGAGAAAAAAATACGCATTACACTTACGGGACTAACGACCAAATTATTTGACGCGCCCGGCAACAAGAATAAACCAATCAATCGCTGCAGGTTGGGTTCGATGCTGTTGTTTGTTAACTCGGCTGCGCGAGACGAAGGAGGACAAGTGATTCGTCGCAAATTTGGTCCCTTGCTGCCCCGAATCGACGTGGCCGAACATTGAGCTTTTGAATGATTGGGACGCGTCAGCTGCTAAGGTCATTACGCCCGTAAGTGTAATGCATGATTTTTTCTCCGGAGGTTTTGGCGATCTTCTTATAGGGCTAGCGGGGTCAGCTAGCGGCGTTTTCCCCAAACTTCCACCAGCGGGGCTCTGACCCAGCCAAGACGACCTATAAGCTACCGACCGGTTTCCCGTCATGCAAGGTTATGATAATGATTGTGTGTAAGTAAGCGGCGAGGAGAGGACAAGGAAGAGGAATATAAGATCGCCCGTTTGTTAGGGTACTACTCCGGCATTCGCCTGGTGTTGATCGGAAAAAACACGGAAAAATACCGATTAGAGCAGTCGGCCGCTAGAATTTCTCTTCCAGACAGCTACTGAACTCGACCTAGTTGGTATCGAAAATCCTACGTTAGGACTCGAACCTTGGACTTCCCGGTCAAAGGCACTGCAGTGACATCAGTTGATGCCCTGACACACCTCTCCCGGTCAATGAGCTTCTGAACATTCAGATATTATAGTATACTTTTTATTACTGGGTTTTCGAACTATTTGGAACTATTCCAAACTATTAGAAAATAACTATTATAATACGATAAATCGAAAATGTTTTGCTCGTGAGCGTTCTGAATTTACAAAATTACTATCAGAACTCTCAGTCACGGAATGTAACTATAAGAATGTTTCTGCTTGTTTTAAACGTCAGCTTATGTAACAAAAATAGAACCTTGAGGACAAACATGTTTAATGGAGTTTCTTAAAGCATCAGCACTATTGCACGAATCAAACGATTATGTACTACAAAAGGTTCA
This sequence comes from Acheta domesticus, assembly GCA_031308135.1. Taxonomy (NCBI): domain Eukaryota; kingdom Metazoa; phylum Arthropoda; class Insecta; order Orthoptera; family Gryllidae; genus Acheta; species Acheta domesticus. The sequence goes on along the minus strand of JAHLJT010009355.1, from coordinate 23,720,586 downwards.
TGTCTTTTAGAACAGCTTGGTTTTTTGTTAAACACTTATGCTGACGTGATATTCACAATAAACAACAGAAACTTTACAGATTTTTGACTTAATAATTTTTGCAGCGTGTAACGAAAGAAAGATCAAAGGATTTATTTGCGAAAATAAATAAACTATTTAATCTCTGATAGAATCGTTTTTTTATTTTACATTTATCCTTTAAATCTATGAACGCAATACACTACAATACACAACACGCATGTGCATAAATTCTTTTCATTTTTCATATTTATAGAAGTGTAATACATTTCCATTTATGTATGTGTCTTTATTAAAATATTGTTCTTATTGAAAGTAAAGAAATGAAGGCATAGATAAAGTAGAGCAATATAAGGCTAATTTTTATGAGAATGTTCCTAAACTAAGAGTACGATGGTGTTGAGAATCAATTCTCAATGGTTTAGAATCAATGTTTTGATATGAAATCGCAATCAGAAATCTTTGTTTTGATCAGAAATGAGCTGGTATGCCAATGTAATGTTCAACATACCTTGCACTGGATATCGACCTTAGATTCACCATTATGGGAAGCGAGATGCCGAATGTCAACATGTCTATCGCTAATTAGTTGCGTTGTACTCTACAGGCTACAACAACGTTGCTTGTAGAAGCCTGATTGGATTCTCGATGACACCCATTTCATATTCGCGGTTAGCGTCTGAGCAATATTGTGATAATATTGCTTGCTGGTAACGTTTACTTAAACAATAATGTTTAAAGACGTTCTGATATTATTTTGGAACACGAGCTAATGGAAAATAGACGCAATTGCTTGTTATAGTACTAACACGTAGATTTTATATTCAATGAAACAGTGTTTTTTGGCGTTGCACGGGATAATCTAGGATTATCTCAATTTCTTTCTTTCGATTACTTATTCACACTCAAGGAGAAAGCACATTCAAGGAGACGCGTGAGATCTCTCTTTCCAGAGAGGCGAAAAAATACAAGATGTAATAGAATCGAAGCTATAAACGAGGTGAAAATATGTTTTATTTTCCAACACATTGGCAGATGACTTTAGACAATTCAAATCGATACACAGGATTAAATATTTTCTGCTGCAACTGTATCAAGTAAAATATTTTCTGCTGCACCTATACCAAGTAAAATATTTTCTGTTGCAACTGTTTCTATAAAGTTGAGATCATAACTTTTTTTTCAAACATTTATTCTTCCGGTTCAACATTTGTGTTTTAGAGGGAGTTTAAAAATAGTAGTTCATAACGTTATGGGACGATCCCGCAGGCAGGCTAGTAACCTTCATCCAAGAGATGTATCGAATTAAATGAGCTAATTTGTTTTCATTTTAACAATTCAGTTAATTTTATTTTTACAATTTTAATTTCATTAAATGTTCATGGTGGAAGGAGCATATCTTTTGGATATCGTGAACGTATTTGGCAATTTTTCATATCAAGTTTTTTTCAAATTTTCCCAAATTTGAATGTATTTGTGCAAGGTGACGCTGAGAGATTGGAAAAGAAGTTTGTTGTTAGATTTTTGATATATTGTTCGAGAGGTTCTATTTGTAATTCTTTATGAATTTGTGTGTTTGGAATAAACCAATCATCTTTAATAATTCTCTAGAGAAACTTCTTTTCTGTTTCGTGTAATTGTTTCAAATGGGTTGAGGCAGCGTTGCACCAGATTGGGCAAGCATAAATCAGAGAAGGTGGAATTATTGATTTATAAACTAGCGTACCACATTATATTTTAATGAAAGACCAACTGACTACTAAAAAATTTAATACTTAGTGTATTTGTTAACAAGTTAGCTGCATAATTTATAAATAGAGCGAATATGTCTGTAACAAATAATGTACTTTAGCTTGTGGGTCAATAACCCATCTCGACCAGGTTTTTCGTCCAGTTTCCCAGATCCATTGAGCGAATGCTGAGATGGCCCCTTGCTTTACTTCTGGGCAAATAGTGATGCTTCACAATGCAAACATTTTGTTGAACTCTGCTTTTGATAGTTGGTAATGTGTAGAATTGGTGGGGTATGTTGCTGTTTTATTAGCAATACTACAAAATCAAATGTACACCATGTTTACTGTGCAAATAAGTTTTCTATATCCCAGGATCTAAAATATTAATTTTTCAAATGTTGCTAAACTCTCCTTCTTTGTTGTTTAATTCGTCATTCAACTCTATGTAGTAAAAGGGTGGAGAAAAGTTTCTGGAATTTTTTTCGATGAGGCAAATTATACTTGCACAGAATATACCTCTTCCTCATATTCGTATAGAGTTTTTTAACGAAAATAAATAAAATAAAATGCTGATTGCAGCATATGTTATTCCCAATAAATTTCCTACACGATGGAGGAAGCAAGAAAGTATAGTAAAAATCAAAGGTTCAGTTTGAAGAATAAACTGAATTTTTACAGATAAGAAAGAAAAATGAATGTGTTAAACACAAAGAAACCATCTAAAGTAGAATAAAAAATTCACTTCTAATCTTAGCGATGAACAAGTGTTAATTTCATGTTTATTACAGTTAGAATGCCATGTACTTATTTCGTATCTTTGACGTTCCCCTCGTATTTTAATGTATTATTAAAACAATGTTTTTTATTTGTTTGTTTTTGTGGTCATGCAGGGTGAAGCTGGGTAGCGCGGGACAATAACGTACGTACTATTCATTACATTTCCTGCCTAGTAAATAATTGTGTTAAAACATGCTTGAGCAACGTCGGATTATTTCAAATAGAATTTTATTTAATTTCATTTTTAAGTACACATATCCGAATTTTCAATATTCTTGATGTAAAATAACGCATTTTATTCAAATGAACTGTTTGTAGCGGTGTCGAGATATATCTTACAGCACGTACAAAGTTCCCTGTAAATGCACTTGTGGCGTGCAGGGTAGGGAACTTTCTTCTTCTTGTCCTATTCGTCATAGAGTTATGAATGGTATCAGGAATTCCTCATGCACGCAACGTTGTGTTTAGCGGGTAGAGAGGTGCATGCATAAACGCCCTTGTTCTTTAAGATTGCACACCGAGTTGGTATATTGTTTTAGCCCAAGACCCATGTTTCACTAACATTTGTGTAACAATAGCCAGAATTAATTGCGGAATAGGCCTCTCAGAGTGCTAGCTTGAAAACGGCTAGAAAGCGTAGAGAAATGTTTTCTGCTACAGATAAAAGGTGTATATTGTTCAGTTGATAACATACCCAAACAAATAAAATATTTTTGGGAAGTAACGAAGGTTGAAAACGAAATAACATGGTGAAATAATTAATTATGCAAATAAAGAAAATATAGCAAATTAAAGTAAGATAAATAAGTAGAATTTTAATCATTATGACCAAAGAGAATGGAAATGAGAAGATTGTATAATACTTTAAAAGAGCGAAGCTGAATGCGTAAGCTTATTTGTGACGTAATATGCACAATATAGTTTGTGTAAAAATGAAATAATGTTTTTCTGGCTACCGTATATTCCACAAAAATACGCATGGTAGTGTAATCCTTGAACGACATCATAACGTTTGTGTCAAGAAATATATACAAACAAATAATGAAAGCTGGAGTGGAAAAAGTGGAAAAAATATTGCGACATAAAAAAATCAATAGCTGTTGGCTTCAGATTGTAAGAATAAACAAGATTTTTAAAACCCTTAAACATGACACTTGAATATAAAATAAAAGACTAAGGTACGTAGACACACTTTTGTAATGGTTTTATGAATATTAATTACTAGTACGATGAAAATTGGACAAATGTTTGATTGAAAACCCTTTACAGACAAATATATTACCCAATTGACGAGTCCCGCACGATGGAATTGCGTTCGGGTAGAATAGCTGAAAAATCTGAACATTACTTGAAACTGAAGAAATTCCTTTTAAGGATATTGTCACATATTGAAAAGGGAAGAAGAAATAAAAATCTTTCCTTTCTCATATTTTAAGTGACTTCAAGGAACATTGAAACCAAATTCCTAGAAAATGGAACCAAGCGTTTGATGGAAAGTGCATAACAAATGTATAAACAAGGAATGCGGGACGGTCGATGACGGCGGTCGGTGACAGTGGAGCCGATTTTGGACGAAATTTCGGTCGGCTGATATACCCGATTCGTTCAATCATGTGCTGATAAACGAAAATGGTCATATTGAACCCAAACGCCATATTCCAACGCCATCTGGAAACATCGGCTATCGTACGAAGATCTGTTTTGCTCGATTCTGTCAGTTCCTTTCGCTCGAAATCAGCTGGAGAGCCATGGACACCTGTAATACCAAGACTACCTGAAAATACTTGCAGGTACTTTTGAACGTGCTTCTCGCAAATAATTCAAACAATGAACAACGATATTGTGGGAATATTCGAATGATTTAGAGGGTGTTTTTTCAGATGAATTAAGTGAGACGATTTCGTTCGCAGGTCGTCCGGTAGCGACCGGCCGATATTTTTCCTGCACTGTGACTGAAGCCGCGCCAGGAAAGGCTCTCCACATTGAACCGAGTCAGGGCCTCCTATTAAAAATTGCATTTATGTTGGTAGCAATCATTTTACATTGAAACAAGTGAAGGCGACAGCACTTCAGCATTTGTAATGATTGTGGTGAGTACGCAAAGTATGTTTTTTTGTCATGTGCCGCAGCTATTGCTACCAACATCATTTGCTGTAGCTTTTCGTGAATTAGAGGATAATAATAATTATTATAATAATAATTATTATTTCTCTAAATCACGAATAAAGATGTTATAAGCCGGTTGATTATGAGTATACTCTGGGTTGCAAACAGCTCCCTAAGGAGTAAATCTAGAGACTATTGGTGCCTCTATTATTATTATTATTATTATTATTATTATTATTATTATTATTATTATTATACTTTTAATCTGCTTTGTATTCGGTGTATTCTTTTACGTATTTAGTCTGTTGTGAAAGAGAAAGGTGGAGCTCGAACTCGCACAATTTGTGTCCCGGGGTGTAGGGTGCTGACTCCAAACGCGCCTGGAAATTATCATGGAAAACGAAAAAAAAAACACACGAAAATTACTTATCAGAGACGTCGACGAACTCGATACCAGTACCAGCCACAAACTGGTAATTAACACATAGAGGAAATTTTCGGCATTCGCTCGGGGTTAAACGAGGGTTCTCTCAGGCAACGCCCACATCTACAGGAACTAGTGACAATCATCTTCATTTTCCCAATTGTCCACTATCTACTTGGATGTCCGGAGACACCGCGTCCTAGGCACAGATACCAACGTTTCTACCGTCATACTGCGGCCTTCCTCAGGGCGAAATGTCTATTGCGACCTCCCTCGGGATGCGAAAGCATGCTGTCCACTGTCTGTGCATGCATTGGTTTCGTTTGCTGCGCGTGTGTGTTGTATAAGTAGGGCCCGGATTTTAAGGACCTATAAATCAGCGAAATATGCAAGTATTTATGACCTAAAACCTATAAACATATGACCTAAAACCTGTATAAATATGACATAAAAATGACTTTACGTACGTTTATTTTTAAAAAAATCTTGTTGATTTTTTAGGTGTAATGTAAATACAAAATTCACTCAAGAACAGCTTGTGAGTGAATTACTTACGTTTTGCAGTCTTTGGAACTACCTAGCATTTTTTAAAAAATGTTTGTGTTTGTAGAACAAATCAAGTACAGAACAACCCGTCAAACAAAATGCCTTCCTTTACTTGTCTTGCTTGTATACTTCTTGCTTAATGTTTTCCAATTTTCTCTCCGTCTTCAGTTTTTGGAGAATTGCATTGGATCACAAGGAGCATTTTCAGGTTGTCCATCTTATAAGACCTACGGTTGACGCTGAGGATAGTTTTGTATTTAGAAATGCTCCTTTCCACATCAAATGACGTCACGAGAGCGTATTTGAAGGCGACGATGTCACTGCAGTGCAGCTTTGGTTCATTTTATCGAAATTTTGCCATTTATTTCCATTCGTTGTTAAATCGTTCCATTATCACAACGCGCAGGAGGCAAGAAAGAAACGCACCTTCGCTTTCTATCAGAGGTTCATCGTAGCACTAGGAGTAATACGTTTCAAATAATCCTTTGTGGTATAATTGTTTAGTTTATTTGTGACAACATTACCTGATACATTGTGCGAGACACATTTTCAAGCTTTTATTCTTGTATCCTTAAAAATATGACAAATATATGCATTTAGGGCAGAATTCGACCAAAATATGACCTTTTACTAAAAACGGTCTTTAAAAATATGACAAATTTAAGCATTTTAGGACAATATTTGGCCAAAATATGACCTTTTACTAAAATAGGTGTAAATATGACTTTATATGCACAATAAAAATACGTTTTCCTATTCGACAATACCTGGATTCGTGCATCAATTGTTTTAAAAGTCACCCGAAGGTTTAGAAAAAATGACATGTCATTAAAATCCGGGCCCTACATATAAAGGAGAAGTTCTGTGGTTCGGACGGAGGAGTGAGCAGTGTGTGTGTGGGGGGGGTGTCTAGGGGGCGGGGAATGATGTTTTCGCTTGCCCTCACCCTCCTTATCCTTGCGATAAGCGACTTGCTCTTGAGGCCGAGAACGCCTGTCGTAAAACTTGTATATTTTCTCATTTCCCATTTCATACTGTGCAGAAGCTATCAGATGAAACCCCGGACCAGATAAGCTCCCCTTGTGCGCTTGAAATACATTGTATGTGTCCTGCTTGGAGTCTGTGCTGCTGTGGGAATTCGTGCTCATGTGGTAATATTGCAACAAATACATATCTGAATTAAAATGGACTGATATAACTTTTTCCGGAAATATTTGTGGAAGGTAATTATATTATGGTTTATTAACCAATTATGCTATTTTATTCATTCATTTATGCTTTTTTTTATTCAATTATTTTTTTGCCAACCTGTTATTAACTCCTATTGAAACGATTTTTGTATGAATATATTTTCAAGGAGTTAACATAGTTATAATCAAGTAGAAAATAACCTCTTTTTTCCTCAAATGACAAATATTGGAAACATTGTCGATCTTACGTCCTGGGTGTCCATGCCATGTAAATTTTAAATTTTCATGCATTCAACTCATGCTCTGCTCTTTTTTTTCGGTTACCAGTTTGCTTTTTTCACTATGTGAAGTTATAAAATAATTTGAAAATTCAGAACATGGATAATTCTCAATAATTATTTTTATGAGACAAGTTGCAGTACCAATGACTCAGAAAACAGGCCACCAGATCCGGTATGCCAAACATTTATCTTTACACTTCCCAAACCACAAACTTTGTACTCAGCGCTTCTTGTACTTCTCAAACAGTTCTTCGTTCGAATTTTGGATGTAAACGACTTTTCTTTACTTCTTATACAGCAGGAGGCACCGTTCCCGAAACTATATGCAAGTGACGTCGTTGATATGGCCAAAACCCATTTCACATTGATGTTCATGGACCAACTACTGCCGCATAACTTTTCCATCAACGGCGAGCATGATAACCATGTTTGCGTTACGTACATTACCCCGATGGCCGCATTCCGAGATTGAATATTATTTGGAACCAGGGGCTGTCGGTGGGGTGAGGAGAATGTCAAGAGGGCTGAATGGGGAGGGTGTTGCAAAGGGTGGGACGGTCTGGCTGCGGGGCGAGGGAGTAGTGGTTTCGGATGTGGCGACTCACGAGTTGGTCGCGGCAGGACCTTTTAACTCCCATGTAACATGGAGACCATTACAGTGGCGCGCTCTCCTGCAGCACCTTCTTACAGGAACTAAAATACGAACTGCTGCCAACGATACTTCAAACGTGCGTGGCTGCTGCGTAGTTTCGCTAGACATAAGCACGCGCGTAATGTTGCAAAAGATAGCACCGATGTTCGCGCTTTCTTCAGCGGTTTCTTTTGTGTGTATAATACGAATAATTGAACATTTAGAAGCCACTTTTCGTATTTATCACAAATTGGCCAATATTTATGTGTGGGAAGTTGAGGAGCCTAACCTGCAACTGTATCTAGCGACACTAGCGCCGCCTATAGTAGCACCCTCGAGCTTTGTCTACGGTTTTGATGGAAAGTTGCAAGGCCCTGGGTCGCGGTGACAGCGGTGGATGTGGAATGAGAGAGGGTAGTGTGGTGAGGGAGCGTTTGGTTGGGGGGATAGAGGAGCTGGTGAGGACGAAAGTATGGGTGGCGGTGGGAGCGCGGTGGGCATCGTGGAGGGGGAGGGGTGAGGGAGACGGCACCCCCAGCGGGAGAGAGTGTGCAGAGCCAGTGAGAACGGCGCGCCGCGGCGGGAAGCTGCGAGGGTGTGGAGATCGGTGGACGAAGCGAGGTGGCGGAGGTAGCAAAGGAAGCTGATGGAGCGACGGAGATTGAATGATTGATTGTTCGTGATTCCGGGCGCGTCAACTACTTAAGTCATTAGTCCCGTAAGTGTAGTGCGGGTTCTTTCATCGGGGTCTTTCCCTGCTGGAGGCGAGATCCGGCGCCGACCTACCATATATTAGCGGGGTTTCCCCCACCGAGGTATCTCCCACCAGCGGGGCATCGTCCCAGCCGAGACAAGCTCTAAGATCCCGACTGGTCTTCCGGCACGTGTGGTAGAGTAGTGCATGCTAGTGTGTGTGTGTGTGTGTAAGGGATGAGGATAGGACAAGGAAGAGGAAGGAAAGATCGCGCGCGGTCCGTGGCCCGTTTGTTAGGGTACTTCTCCGGCATTCGGCTTGCGTTGATTGGAAAAGCCACGGAAAAACTACCGATCAGAGCAGCCGGTCTCTAGAATTCTCCTCCAGACGGCGACTGAGCGATGGAGAGCTGGTACCAACTGACAGGGGCGTGTAGTGATTTTGAGGGTTGTGATGGAAGCAATGGCTGGAGCGAACGCCGAATAAAGCGTACAGAGGCGATGGCAAGGCGGCTGGGGGAGGTAGGCACAGCTTTGGTGGCATTTGGCTGTGCTGCGGACATGCGCCGAATGTAGTTAGTAAAGCGGACAATAAACCTTATCTGAATCTAAAATGCAAAACCCTGGTCGATGCGGAGGGCGCAGCGGAGGGTTGTCAGGAAAGCAGAACAGTCACGAGGGTTACAGGAAGGCCGTTCAGCCTTTCCATTCCATTTGGTGTCAGCCGGCACTGAAAAATTTGAGTTACTTTGCGGAACGGAGTTTTGCTTAAATTTTCCCAAGTATAAATGATAATGTTAAACCAAATATCAGCAAAATTATTTTAAACCATTTGTAAGTTGTAATTACGTTTGTACAACGTTGTTCTCATCCATAAAATATAAAATAAAACTAGTACATCAACATACAGGCAGAGAAAACAATCCATTGCTGTGATGAATTGTGCATTATGACAATGAGGGAGATCTTGGGGGGGTAAGTTTGTCGTAGGTAAGATATTTAGAATTAAAAGAACATTATTATACTTCCTGGCATGTCAATATATTGACCCTAACAAAAGTACATACAGTCGGTAACAGTATTGTTTGTACAGACTATAATTTGCCCGAAAATCGTTAATTTTTAGTGGAAAATTGAGACTAATGCAAACATATTACAAGATAATCGAATAATTCCAGTTAAATAAAATGTAACTTTGTACACCTACCCGAAATGCCCTTGAATTTGAAATTCACCAGCACATTTAGTAGCACGGGAACTAGCCCCTAGGAAGGTTTCCAAGCAACTAAATGTGCTGGTGAGCTTCAAATTCAAGGCCATGCAGTGTAAAATAGTTTCTTATTGAAACGGCAAAAGAGCTAAGGAGTTTCAAAATTTCACTATATTTCATTTTTTTCTGATGTTTTTGATGATAACTTACAGCCTAATGTAGTATTTTTGGGATACAGGAATTATTATAAATAATGACGATTAAAAGCTAATGTTTTAATAGTTACAGTTTGCAAACTCGCGCATAAGTGTTGGCAAGAATGACAGTATACGTAATGCCAGGAATCACGATTTACAAACATTACGTAAATTATTGTACGTTACGTTTGCATTGTCAAAAAACCGTCTCAGCTGTATTATTGTAAGTGAAAAATTGTTTGAAAATAAGAAACTATATTGCATTACTATTCTAATTTTTCTGAAACGTTTTGTAATTGTAGAGAAATTATATTTATTATTTTTATAATTGATATACCACATACATTACGTTGAAGGTGAAGTACTGAGCGCACATGAAATAGGAAATTAACTCAAATATTATCCTTATTTCCTGTAATTAAAATGTTCTCTCTGCTATATAAATGTAGATTTTTAAAAGATAAAACTATTAAAAATGAAGTTAATTTACAATAAAAAAACACGTTGTCTAGCGTAAAGTATAATTAACGTTTATTAAATCGTGGAATACAATAAAATTTGTAATGCTTTAAAACCTGACAGAATATTTATGTATCTGGCGAGAAATAAACATAAACAAATGGAAACTTCATAATAACATATGGAATCACTGGGGTATAAGAGGAAGTCAACAATTCCAGCACCATGTTCCGATATCGACAAAATTATGTTGTTAAAAAAGTAAAAAGCTTAGTTTTCCCTACACATTGTTTGCTGAAGCCAAAAAGTTTGCAGCCGGCTAGAACGCAGCGCAACGGAGACTCTTAAAGCGGAACGTGCACGGAGGAGAGGAAGGTCTGAGGGCGGCTGCCCGCTTGCTCGCTGCCCCGACGCACTCACAGACCCATTTGCTTGCTCCCAACGACCGCCCTTTCTTACCATCCCATTCTGCAACGGCAGTAAGGCTCTAATTGCACGCTCAATGGTGCGTATTAACAGTAATTACATGACTATTCCACAACTTCGCCATCGAATTACTCCGGCCTTGCAGCATTCTCCCAGCGCCCCGAGCTTTTTTCTTGTCATCCATCGGTAGAGAAACGCATTCCAATAATTCCTACGCATTCTCGAACTCGGGTATTGTGTTAGAGGAGAAACCGCTAACCCCGTTATTTCTGAACGTGCTTTTGTTTTGTTTGCTTTCCGAAGCGTGTGTTTACGACGGCCTTGTTTTTTCTGCATTTTGTTTTGTTTTGCAATATTCATGTATTACAGTTGAGAATTTTGAAGTTCAAGTATCGTTTTAGGCACAAAATTTATAAGCATTATTTGATATGAACATTTCCATGGACCTTCGACGTTGTGGAGTCCTTATGTGAAAGGATGCTTCAAAAGAAAATATTGTTTACTTGGTTTGTAATCTTCAATGCACTACAAGGATGTTTGGCTCCAGAATGCAAACACGAAATATATTGCAGAGGAAAACTGCTGCACGAGGTGCAAATGAAAGCAATTTTTCCCGATTCCAAAACGTTTGTTGATATGAAGTTGAGATACCCTTGGAAGGAAACAGTTGATAAGTTTGAAGATTTGTACAAGCAATCCGGTGGAAAGGTGCCCCGTGACAAGGTTGAACTATTTGTGAAAGACAACTTTGAACCTGTCGCTAGTGAGTTCGAGAAATGGAATCCTCCAGACTGGAAACCTGTACCGAAGTTTTTGAAGAAAATCAAAGACCCCAAACTGTGGGAATTTGCGAAGAAGCTGAATACAATATGGAAATTCTTGGGCCGCAAAATAACAGACGTTGTTCGCGAAAACCAGGAGCTGTATTCTATAATTTACATTCCGTACGGAGTGATAATTCCTGGAGGTCGATTCAGAGAAACATATTACTGGGACTCGTATTGGATCAACCGAGGCCTTCTCACTAGCGAAATGTTTTACACAGCCCGAGGCATCATTGCCAACTTTTTGTACATGGTTCGGAATGTCGGGCTGATTCCCAATGGCGGTCGCATTTATTACAGCGGCAGGTCTCAGCCTCCCATGGTCATCCCAATGGTACGCAGTTACATAGAGGCGACAAAAGACATCGACTTCCTGCGGGAACATTTGGATACTCTGGAGCAGGTATGTGTGTTGTTGGCGAGATGAATATGAATGTTCCGAAACTTTTCAGAGGAAGTAGTGTTTGCTGAAATTAAGAAAAGAGAAATAATCAGAATATATAATTTTTATGCTTAACAACTGTTCACCAAAATACAAGAAATGATCAGCCTTCATCCGTCAGTAATTTATACCTTTCATCAGTGTTAAAAACCAAGCTTATAAAATGGTCTATTTAGATATCACAAACACATGTTTATACTTACAATGAACCTTAATTTGCTGTAAAATGTGCATAGATCGTAACGTTTGCAAAAATGTGATAATTCATAGGATTCTAGATTTTAGTAGGATAATAAAAGAAAATATAAAAGAAATGAAGTTTCTAATTGTAAGGAAACGAAGGAATATGCAAAAAGAAAAGGTATTGTGAATATAGTACAAAAGCAATCGAATTTATTCTGAACACGATTAGAAAAAAATGCTCATTGTACGTTTTTGGGAAGATTGCATTGCGTTTGCAGCACAGTGGCTTACAATAACTCAAAACTTTGTTGGAAGGGTTGTTTTGTGATTGATTTTGATTTTGACGGTTTTGATCACAGCATTTATTGGAAAAAGATTTCCAAGTACATTTAACGAAGAGGCATGCATATTCAGCTAGATACTCGGTCCATGATCTCCATAAGGCATTAACAACATCTCGATCCGATTAGTTGTTTGTCCAGTTTCCCTGATCCATTGATCGAATGCTGAGATGGTTCTTTGAATTGCTTCTGGACATAAATGTAACTTCACTATCCGTGCATGTCGTCTAGTGTGGGAAATATAGTCATTGAAATGATCGTTCTCCATGTTCTCATGGCAGGAAGTCGATAATAGCTAAAATCTTTAGCTTATTTGCATTTACAAATAGTTTGTATTACACCGTAGCGAATATTTTCTTATCACGTTTTGCTGCAAATGCTCATTTCCATATGTATTGAGAATTCAAGTTGCATGTAGGTTAGGATAGGGATTCTAGAATTTTCGAAAACGTACATAGAATACACTTCTCTGGATAGTATGTCAAACATGGTTTTTAATTGTTTTCCACCTTAAATAAATGAAATGTGATGATTCAAAGGGTCTCGGGTTCACGTCTGTCCTTGGGCATGGTTATTTGTCCTTTGTCTCCCATATATGTGTTGTCACGGAGGGCCTCGCGTTCTGCTGACCCCAGATCAGAGGAGCCTGCGAGTGTGTTGGTATTTAGTGTAGGGTCGAAAACGCGTCCCATCGGGGCGCAAAGTTTAACTGGCAGTCGGCTGGAAAAAGAAAAAAAACATCATACTAATTAGGGTACCTCGTAACTCCAGATTGGACAGTTTTGCATTGGAAAGAATAAGTATAGCCGGGAAGCAGAATTTTAGTTTCCTTTCTCGTTGTACTTATAAATACTGGGAAACTCGATTATTTAAGAAGCTCGATTTGTTATTTACTTTTATTTACTACTTTTCTTTCATAATTACATTTTATCATGAAGTTAACAGAAAATAGAGGAAGAAATGCATTTGGTAACAGTCTTATTTGTACAGTCCATAATTTGCTCGAAAAACATTAATTTTAATTGGAAAATTAATACTAATGAAAAATATATTACAAGAAAATTGAATAATTCCAATTTAAAAAAATGTAACTTTGTATACCTAGAAGAAATGGCCTTGAATTTGAAATTAACCAGCATATTTAGTTGCACGGGAACTAGCCACTAGGAAGGTTTCCAAACAAGAAAATGTGCTGGTGAACTTCCAACTCAAGGCCATTTCGTACAAAGTTACATTTTTTAAAATTGGAATTATTCAATTATCTTGTAATATATTTTTCATTAGTATTAATTTTCCACTTAAAATTAACGATTTTCGAGCAAATTATGGACTGTTACTAGCTGTATGGAGTTATGAGGGTTGCTAATCAGCATGACGAAATGTGGTCAGGAGTTCCAGTTCTGGCTGAAGCACCGCACGGTGAACGTGACGGTGCGGGGCGTGACGTACCGCCTGGCGCGCTACTACGAGGACAGCCTGGGCCCGCGGCCCGAGTCGTACCGCGAGGACATCCACCTGGGCCAGGTGTTCCCCGACGCCGCCACGCGCCAGCACTTCTACTGCGAGATCAAGGCGGCCGCCGAGTCGGGCCACGACTTCACCAGCCGCTGGTTCATCAACGACCGCGGCGTCAACAAGGGCGACCTCTCAAACACCAAGGTGACGAACACGACACCTACGAAAAACCTGACTACGTAACGTGTTAGATAGAGTAGTTTATTACATTTTAGAACAACTTTTATTCACTTTTCTCTATCAGGGCCCCACTATACGAGTTTTTATATCGAGTAATCGCCATGTTTTGCTGCAGTATTACCTTTCTATATATCATGTACAGTTGGTAACAGTCTTGTTTGTACAATCCATAATTTGCTCGAAAATTGTTAATTTTAAATGGAAATTTAATACTAATGAAAAATATATTACAAGATAATTGAATTATTCCAGTTAAATAAAATGTAATTTTGTACATCCAGACGAAACGGCCGTGAATTTGAAGTTCACCAGCACATTCCGTATACGAGAAAGAAAAAAAAAGATACATTTTGACTTATGATAATATGTTATTTTATGGCATTTGTAATCCTTCCGTTTACATGAACCGAGTGAAGTGGCTCAGGACGTAGCGCGCTGACTTCGCATTCGGGAGGCCCGGATTCAATCCCCGTACCGGCCATCCGGACCGACGTTTTCGTGGATTCCCTCGGTCATCCAGGCGAATGCTGGGATGGTTCTACTAAAAGGCCATGACCGCGAAAGCGACGTTGCTAGCCGAATTCGTTATCTAAGTGAAGTCACGAAGGTTAAGCGAATTAGAGACATTGCGGGTTCCTGGTTGGGTGACAGACCAGGAACCCCCAGATTTAACGGCGCCGACTCCAGTTGCTCTTTATAGGATATATAATGGCTTAATACAAATACAAAAAAATATGCACGTTGATCACGTAAGTTGACCATAGCACAGATCTTCGAAACGGTTTGAGGAATCGGAACTGGGTTTTGCTTCGAATTGTTGATCATGACTGGAAAATAACATACTTCGTTTTGTAGACAGTATCGTGGTCATTAGCTTTGGTTATTACTTTGAAATCCAGAAAATTCTTTGCAGTTCTTCGGAGCGTCAGTAGAAAGGAATTATTTGTATTGCCTTTTCTAGGATGAAATTTTTTTTTTATTGAGTTTTTGTCAGTTATAGGAAAAAGAAATTCTACATTCTTTGTTGGTTAGTTTGTCGATATTTCCACCCTTTATTGGGCTTCGTCAGGGCTGGAAAATTTATGTTGTAAATTATACAGGTTTGTTTTTTGTTTGTTTTATCCTCTTTCCTATACAGTTATCTTAATATGATTCACAATATATAAACAGTCCATAATATTATAAGAATTAAATAATCTAATTTTCTGTGTTAATTTTTACTTCAATACAACACATTTTTGTATAAATTAATTCTCTATAATACTATATAATTAATACAATACAATATAATACAATATACTCTATATAATGCATTATATATACTATAAAATGTGTGTGTGGTACATTCTATAGCATATTCACAAGCCATCTTTTCCTAACCTCACAACACAATGAAGAAACCATCTTTTTCATTTACGGAAATCTTCATGAATTGTGGATCATATGGAGGTAAGTATAGTATAAGAGACAAAAAGAAACAAACAAAAAAACAAACCTTTGTTACATACAAAATAAAACATTTTCCAGCTCTGATGGAAGTCCAATAAAGGGCCAAAACATCGGCAACTAATCATCAAAGAATGTGTAATTCCTTTCTTTCTACAACTGACCTAAATTGAACCAAAACCAAAACCAAAATAATATTCATCCTCGAGGGATCAATACATTTTGTGAATATCTTTTCAAGCACGTGCGAATATAATAGCTTGATCTATGAGTCTCTACACAAAGATTGTTGTTTGTTTTCCAACGCCCACCCTTGGCATATTAGCCATTTGGGGACGCGCTGACCAATATAGACGTGCAGTTTCCCGTATGACCAGTTTAGACGTGCAGACGTGCAGTCAGCGTATGAGGATTCACAATGGTCAAGCGCGTAGGTGGCGAATCACTGTTGCTTATTTAGCATTACTCGGGGGACACGTGTGGTGGACCATGGACGCGAGCAACTTTTTCTCCGATTATTATTATTATTATTATTATTATTATTATTATTATTATTATTATTATTATTTTTCTTTATTTTCCTCATTTTTTGGTAATTAATATTATTAATTGTACAGATTTACAAAATCAAAGCACAATCAATATACAACATTTATGAAACATGAAACACTCATTCACACCGCATAATTTCCCAGAAATTTCCGCACTATTCCTGTCGTTGCAATCACCACTGCCTTCTGCATAAGTTTGTATATGTCTACTATCACTCCCAGATGTTGAAGGCTCCGCATCAAATTTCTAGGGATGACACCTGTGCTTGAGAGGATTACTGGAATAACTTCAACCTTTTCAACATACCATTGTTTCTTTATGGATTCAGTGAGTTCTGAGTACTTATTAATTTTTTCGGCGTATTTACTTTGCAGGTTGCTAGTATTTGGGATAGAGATATCTATCAGCGCGACATATTTCTCTCTCTTGTTAAAGACAGTCAGATCTGGTCTGTTGTTCATTACCGTCCGATCTGTTAAAATAGTTCTATCCCAATATAAACGCCATTCTTCGTTTTCCAGCACACTTACAGGTTGGTACTTAAAATAGGGCACTTTAGCTTCAGGGAGAAGTTGAAATTTCTCAGCCAACGTTTGGTGTAAAATCTTGGCCACTGCGTCATGCCGTTGCTTATATTCTGTTCCACAGAAATGTGTGCATCCCGAAGTAACATGTTGGACTGATTCAACAGTTGGGCAACCATACCGGCAGTACTCATTCTCCACACTTCCATCTTTGACAATTAGCTTTAGGTAACTTCTTGTTGGGATCACTTGGTCCTGAATGGCCAGCATGAAACCTTCAGTTTCTGGGAAGATTTGTCCTGATATGAGCCAGAAGTTCGACGCTTTCATGTCGACATGCGCTTGACTCATCTCATGAGGGTGTCTTCCATGAAGAGATTTCGCCATCCATGAATCCAGCTTCTCACGATCGCGACATGTGAAGTCAGCAACCTCTTGTCGTGACAACTCTAAAGGTGTAAATGTATCTGCTTCACAAATTGCTTTATGCAGACGTGATGTATTTGCTGCAGAAATGAAAAACTTTCTCATATTTGTCACTTGCTGACAAAGCTGATTGCCAATATCCACCAGTCCTCTCCCACCCATATTTCTCGGCAATGTAGTGCGTTCAACTGAAGACTTCGGGTGATGCATGCGCGCTTTTGTCATTAAAACTCTAACCTTACGTTGTAAGCTGTCAATATCGGTTTTGCTCCATTTAATAATGCCAAAGGAGTAGTTCAAGACAGGAACAGCATAGGTGTTTATAGCCTTGATAATATTCCTTCCATTCAGTTTTGTTTTCAACACCTTCCGAATCCTTCGGTAAAATTCTTCAGAAAGTTCTTCCTTCATTTTACTTTGGTCAATACACCTTAGTTGTCTCATTCCCAGATATCTGTATGTTTCCTCACCAGATATTGCCTGTATCATCTGTCTGTCTTCAAGTTCAAAGGCTCTTTCCTGCAGTTTTCCTTTCACAATATTTACTGTTCTACATTTGTCCAAGCCAAACTTCATCCCGATATCTCTCGAAAATGATTCTACAATTCTCAGAAGATGTTCAAGTTGAGTTTTCGTAGACCCAAACAACTTCAGGTAATCCATATACAAAAGATGATTTAAGCGGTACATCACAGTTGTTCCTACTTTAATTCCAAAGCCATAGTTTGTGGAATTCAACAGATTTGACAAGGGATTCATGCAGAGGACAAACCAGAGAGGGCTAAGTGAGTCTCCCTGGAAAATACCTCTTCGTACTTTAATCATTTCCGTTTCGATATAGTTAACGGGTGTACTCAGGATGACTTTTGTTTGCCATTTCAACATCACATGCTTCAAGAACGAGATAACAGTTGAATTGATGTCGTAGATCTCAAGAATTTCTATCAGCCAAGTATGTGGAACTGAATCAAAGGCTTTCTTATAATCAATATATGCCATATGCAGATTGCGGTGTTTTAGATAGGCCTGACCACATAGCACTGAATCAATTGTCAATTGTTCTTTATACCCCATGGACCCTTTGCTACAGCCTTTCTGCTGCACTGCAATGATATTATTGTTACTACAGTGAGAGTATATGCGTTGTGAAAGTAACGATGTGATGATTTTATACATCGTTGGCAAGCACGAGATAGGGCGATATTTTGTTGGATCTTCTTGATTTTGGAAGTCTTTTGGTATTAAATACGTAACACCCTGAGAAAGAAATTCTGGCATCTTATCTGGGTGCTGTAGAACATCGTTAATCAGCTCAGTTAGTTTTTGGTGGGTGCACCAGAACCTTTTATACCAGAAATTATGAATTTTATCTGGTCCTGGTGCTTTCCAGTTAAGCAAATTTTTTATTACTTCACTAACCTCTTCATTGGTAAATACTTGGTGTTGCATAGCAGTAAAGTTCTCACAGCGTTTCTTTTCTTCGCCAATCCAACTCGCCTTCAGGTCGCATTGCATCGGATTGGACAACTGATTACTCCAAAAATCACTCACTTCCTGCTGTGTTGGGTACAATCCCTCGTAATTTTCTTCCTCTTTTTTCCCTATTATTATTATTATTATTATTATTATTATTATTATTATTATTATTATTATTATTATTATTATTATTATTATTATTAATATTATTATTATTATTAATATTATTATTATTATTATTATTCCTCTAAATCAGGACTAAAGACGTTATGTGTCGGCTGAATATAAAATATACTAAATAAAATCTATAATTATTATTATGAAAATAAAATCTATTATTATTATTATTATTATTATTATTATTACTATTGAAGTGATAGGATGATGGTAGGAGGTGGTAAGTTGGGTAGTGGGACATGGGAGGTGTTCGTAGGATTTTTGAACCATCCCAGCATTCTTCTTATGACCAAGGGAAACCACGAAAACCCCCGGTCAGGATGGCCGACCCAGGTATCGAACCCAGACCTGCCGATTGCGAATCCAGCTCGTCACGCACAAAGTCACTTCGCTCGGTGTCTACAAAAAGACACCGCAGGCTGCTTGTCGTCCCCACTCGAATCTCGTTGGCCCTCGGCAGACGCGCTTCATCGTGCCCGTGGAGCTGAACGCGCTCATCTATTGGAACGCCAGCATCCTGTCGCGCCTCGCCAAGGAGATGGGGCTGCGCAAGAAGGCGTCCAAGTACTCGGACATCGCCAAGGAGTGGCTGCTGGCGGTGGACAAGGTGCGCTTGCTACTTCTACGGGAAATATAGTCATTCAAAGTTCCAACTGCTGCCACTCCTTGCCACTCCAAACTTCCACTCTGCTGCCACCACAGAATTTGTAGTCATTCAAATTATCACCCTCCATGTTCTCGCGGCAGGGAGTCGATTCCTTCACGAAGGCCACCATGAAGGATAATAGCCAAAATCTTTAGCTGATTTGCCTTTATAAATATTTTTATTACACCGTAGCGAATATCTTTATCTTTGTTACTGTGTTCCTTGTTCTACCAAATTATTTATATGGTTCATTTCAGTAATCGATACTTTGTAATTTTAATCTGTGGAAAAAAAGTCCAATTATGACGAATAAATGGACAAATATTTCATTCTGATCGTTGATATTGATGTATGCTCCTGTGTACATCTAATTAAGATCACGGATTGCTCTAATTGCCCTTGTACTCTCATTGCACGCCCCTCTGAGTCTCTCCCTCTCCCTGTAACAGTCTCAGCGCCGTGAGAGCAACCTGCCCCAAAAGCGACAGTTGCAAGGGCTACAGGAAATTTTGCTATTTAATTTATAATTTGGGGTTTTGCGAATGACAGTTTTATTCGCGAAATCAGCCAAGGAACTTGAGACAATGATGAGAGACTTATACAATCACAGTAAAACAGCGGGTCTAACCATAAACGCTAGTAAAACTATGTTGATGACGAATCACGAAGAGACAGAAGTAAATACAAATGATGAAAAAATGAGGTATGTATGTAAATTTATTTATCAAGAACAGACGATCTAATTTTACAACAGATCTGGTGATGAAATTAAAAGATGAATTGCTTTGGCATTGAATAAATTTTGGACATTATCCTTTATATTTCTAGACAAAACTAAAAAATGATGAAACTGAAATATTTTCATTAAACCTTTCATAAAACTGAAACTTTTTCATTAAATTCAATCCAACCATGAGTATGCGTAGGTAAGTATATTCCTTTTCATTTGTAAAGTGTGAATGGCTTTTCTGGAATAATCACGTAGGTCGCAATCGACAATTGTATTTAAATATTGCGGCCTCCTGATAATAAAGCTATACCACAGTGGTCTTAATTAAACAAAACAGCTCCAAATCAGAATTTTGCAGCGCCTTTTTTCCATGCTACCGAAAATCCCAACAACTGATCCCCTCAGGCACTAGGATTCTCAACAGTTAACGTACAAAAGCTGCAACTGTGGAGATAATTTTATTATTGCAGAGCTATCATATGCACATTCCAATTAAAACTTTGATTTTAGTTCGTAGCTCTGAGCAAATATAATAAATATTGAAGTCTTCATATTTGAACATCCCGTTTACAAGCAATTCATACTCAAACTCCAAACACGTTAACGGTTTTTTGTGACAAGTAACTAAGTAAGCAAAGAGTCGAGAAAGGAAAATAAAATATTTATGAAATTATGAGGAAAAATAAACATTTTAATTCATGATAAAATGTGAAATAAATGTAAATAGCTACAGCTCTCCATATATAACCATACATTTTAATAAAGAATGATGTGCTAGTCATCATTCATACACATCACATACACTTTCACATCGTCAGTGGCCATAGAAGCAACATCAATAAAGATATATACTAGAACATAGAAATAACATACAAATATATAAATATTATAAATAATGAATGAAAATAAATAATTTTTATAGCTCCCCTCTTTCTCTTATCACATAATGTTCTCTTTGAATGGCTGCAATCAACTTTCCTCTGTTAACTTTCGGTAATTTGTGATCTTAATCAACAGGAAACGAAAATGTGGATTTTATTTAGGACATTGTAGTTTTCTTAACCAAAACCATAGTTTCGTTGAAACTAACCATTTTCTCACAAACATAAGTGTTTAAATAAAATTATAACACACGAAATGCACTCTTTTACGTAGCCATGACGGAACTATTGTCAACTTTCGTAACTAGCGAATGTCGGATGTGTTGTAGTTTGTTAATCACACTGTAAACATGATGAACACGCTCTTTTGATTCGTTTCATTTCAGCTAGAAAATTCCTTACTTGGTAGGCTTTGTTATTTCTATGGCATTGGTCTCCCACAGTGTCCTAATGACGCCAGAGCGATAAGCTTTGTTGAAACATAAGGGCAGACTACTCTATCATACATTTACACTACACGTACTGCTTTCTCAATTCGAAATTTCTAAAAAAAAAGAAACGTGCCACACACTTTATGATTTTGGAGGGCTTTGTTGTATAGTTCATGCAAAATAATAATTACTGACAGAAAATTATTAATTATTGGTTAGTTTGTGACGCAATTGTCTTAAAACGTCAACCTAATAAATAGGTTGAGATAGGTAATAAATAATATTAAAAATGTAATTAACAATATTTGTATGTGTTCATATTTTCTAAAATAAATTATTTTCGTGGCTCAGTGTTGTACCGCGGCTCGCCAGTGAACCGTGGCTCTTTGAGAACCATTACGTTAGAATAATTTATGAGGCTCATAATACTCGTATGTATTATTTACAATTCAACAACATTCATGTTTTATTTTTAATACAAATTCCTCAAAAGAAGGAACCCGCAAAGTGCAATCGAGGGTATACACGAACTCTATATATGGAATTTTATATACTACAAGCATTTGTAAAATATACAAAATTGTTGGTATCATCTTATTGTCTATTCAATTTGTGCCTTTCATCTAGTATTCATCTTATAATTCTTATGTAGGTCCAATAATTTTCAGGCAGACTCAACATTTATATATTTTCATTAAAAAGGCAGTCTTTGACTAATCTAATTAATATTACTTTCTACAAAGTAGTATTCATCTTGCTCTTCAACCCCAAAATGTTTTCTTGTTCCTTTTGTTGCTTAAAGAAGATGTCAGATTTTTACGTACTTCTCAGAAATTAGCCTTATATGATGAGGATGATCTGCCTCCTCATCCATTTCTCTTAAAACCACTTTTACCCTTAATAAGAGGAGAGTAGGTTTGATACAGCTAAAAATTATATTAATTTTGAATATTTATGTATTTATTTTTAAGGTACTTTGGCACGAGGATGTGGGTACGTGGTTGGACTACGACCTTCTCAACAAAAGGCGACGCGATTACTTCTACCCTACAAATTTGGCACCGCTTTGGACAGGCTGCTTTTTCAAGGTGTGTTTCGATTGAAAGGCTGTAAGAGGACGGTTGAATTTTCTATAAACCCACAACCATGTCAAAGATTTTAGACATTCACAGATACTCGAACAACTGTAGAGAATTTTGGAAATTACCAACTTTCTGTATCTTATGTCTTAACCACGCAGGAAAATCAAGTAACAAGCCCATGAAGATAGGAAAATAAAATGATCTGCAGGTTTAGAATTAAGGAGTTATTATCAATAATTCAATTTTCACGATGACGAGGAAATTTAAAAGGATGGTTGGAGAAGAAGAAAGGATGGCTGGAATCTTGTTTCTTCAAATGAGCTCGTATTTCGAAATTTCAGCATTCTGAAACAGCCTTCTTTTTCTTCGGTTTTCGGAAATATTTTGTTTTCGCTATTCAAATGTCAAAAAAATTACCAATAGACGAAAATTGTTCACTTACCACAAGAAATTAAATAATGTTTTAAATTGAGATGAATTATCAGGGTAGATTTATAAAAGAAGTTCATCCGGTTACGAATTGGACAACATCGTACCAAATAGCTGCGGTTTCTTCATCACAAAATGTCAGCAAATTATTAACACAAATATTGCTGTAGTTTACAAAAATATTTTCAGATATAATTTTAATGTGAAATTCTGTCATGTCGATTCCTCGCTGTAGCACAATTTTAATGTAGATGGATGTAATGTTATTTGTGTCAGTTTATTGCAAATGCAAAATAAGCCCAAAGGCACTACTGTGCACATCCAACAAAGAATACATTGGTGCAATGTTTTATATTTTTCATTGACAGGGAAATTTGCCTCTACCGCATATTCAACACAATGGAAAGGGAAGTTATCCTTTTTATGTGGCTACTAGTTTAGCGTGTTTGCCTTCTTACGAACATAATAAATACCCAAACGGTATATTTTTCAAATGTAATACCAAGGGCTTCAAGAAACACATACAAAGTACTTCCTTTTTGAAACAGAAACTTTGCTCTTGAGCATAATATTGTTTACTAAGAAGTATCTTTATAATGAAAACTATAATAAAGGTTGTGGTTTTGAAAGAAGTTTGAGATTTCTACTCAGCCAAATTACATGAGTTTTTCTTTAAAAGAAAAGTGGTAGGCCATAGGTAGATATGTTATAACTTGCTCTTAATAATCGGATTTAAAGTATAAAGACACGATTTTAATTACATCTGAACCACAAAAAAATGTTTGGGGTTTTCAATTTTTTGTACAGTACATTTGTAGTACTTTTCTGTTGTAACTTTTACACCGCTTTCCTTTTTGTGCGATGTAATCGCAAGGGTTCAGACAACTAAGTACTACTATCGTTTTTGATATTATGCCCGAATTGACACCCTCTTTTGTTTAGTTTAGATGTGTTATGATAAAACAATTAAATAGGACAGTTCCAGAACAATACTATTCGTTTTTTATTCACACACAATACTGAAAAAGAAATTTTAAATACATTAATGTTTGTAAATATGGACTTCAAATAGAGGCAAACGTCCTAAGAAAATGTTGATAATTGTCATTACCGGAATTTGGAATCATATTTTAAGTAAAAGTGAAACGAGAATAGTGTTCATGAAACAAAGTAAATAAATAAAATCTGTATTTGTTTCACGGTTATAAGAAATATATTTACCAAATTGAACGTGACAATATCGTTTTATACTTTGTATTTGCATTTATATCGTTTTTCATACAGATGGAAAAACGTCACTTGCTAGAGAGCGAACATCTGTTCATATACAAATAGCGACAGCGTATGTTCGCCTGCGGCTGACCGTGTTTGTTTTGTGAATGTCACTGGGTTGAGGAATTTAATTTTGTAAAGGTGAAGTAAACAGTTTTTTTTTCCGTTCACAGTAGCACGTTAAGCTTTTGGTAACGTTCAAGCAATTTCGAATTCCAGGACTGTCAAACTTATTTCAATGGAGAACCGTCATTGTAAGAAGTAAAATTTGCTAGATGCACGATTTGTAATTACAATTTTGCCAATTGAGCTTTTAGAGTTCTCGGTTGTTTTAAATATTTAATGAACGTAACATCAAAATAATAAAAATATTTTTATTTTGTATTATCATTAACACGTTTTTCATTTCATTTTGGGATATTTGGAGTGAAATTTGAGGAAGGGAAGGACGAGAGCTATAGATGGAATCACTGGCCAACTTGAAGCTTTTTTTTATAAAAATTCATTTATATTGAATTTAAAATGTATTTTTGTTTGTTGTCTTACAGTTATGTATAACATATTCAATTGAAGTATTCAGAGACTTTCTTTACTACAGAAAATAAAAAATCTATATTTGTAGCATCGGGAATGAGAAAAACTGAAGCCACAAAATGAAATTTTGCAGGACAAAAACGTAGTTTGAATAATTCCATAAATCACAGTAGTAAAAAATCTGTATACAGACTTGGTCTCAAATATTGAAGTGTCTAGAAGTCTTCGATAACAAAGGTACTGCAGTTTATCATTAGAAACGACAAAAATATGATGAAAAAATTAACAAAAATAAGAAATGGCTTATGTCTATATCATTTGGCCAAAGCCGCCCTGAAGAGGGGGGTGCGTTGTGCGTGAGGAGGGGCTGCATTCTCTTGTTTGTGGCTGTGGGGCGAGCAGGACCGCGCGGAGGAGCTGGGCGAGAAGGCGCTGGCCTACCTCGACCGCTTCAAGATCCCCACGTTCCCCGGCGGCGTGCCCACGAGCTTCGAGCAGACGGGCCAGCAGTGGGACTACCCGAACGCGTGGCCGCCGCTGCAGGACCTGGTGGTGTCGGCGCTCGAGGCCACGGACGACCCGCGCGCGCAGCGCATGGCCCGCGAGATGGCGCTGCGCTGGGTCTGGACCAACTACCGCGGATGGGTCGACACCAAGGTCAGCTATTGCGCGCGTCGCACGTTTAGGCCTTTGTCGCACGAGCGTTGCGTTGACGCGTGTCATCTAACGCTGATGACGTCAGCTGCGTCGAACCATGCTCACACGAGTCACTTAACGCGCGTCGTAATTTGACACTGTATCTTATGCGAAACGACACACGAGCGCTTCTGGCGACGTGCGTTGTGCCCACAGCTCAAGCAAGACGCTGAAGCCACAAACCAAGTCAAGATAACGCACGTTTTATAGCTGTCAACGCGCGACGCCCGCTAGGCGACGCACGTTGCCAAGAGCGCTCGTGTGCTGTTTCACATAAGATAGTGTTAATCTACGACGCGCGTTCAGTGACAGCGCAGGCATCGATGTAGCTGTCATTAGCGTTAGGTGACGCGCGTCATCGCAACGCTCGTGTGTCACAAATCTTAAGATACTTCTGCTAGCGCGCTTGCTTAGATTGGGTTGGTAAGGGGTCGTTCCAGAACCACCGCGTTTGCTTTTTAGGATGGGAGGCTGTTAATACAGATTTGGCGCATGTAAACGAGATCGTGGAAGAGGGCGAAGAAAGATTATTCTCCACATTTTTATTTATTGTATTGCTTTAACTTATGGTTCCATGTTTGAACAAGTTCAAATTGTACCGTGTATTTAAAATTAAAATATTATATTAAAATGTCATCCATTTATTACATATTTCACCCATTTATAAATTACATTTAGTTAATTCAGAATGCTGACAAAGGTGGGGGATATTAAAAAAGTTAAATTTTATGAATACTTTTAAATAACCGAGCGAATGGTACAGACCGGCTCATGTGCTGCCTAGTCCATGATTCCAGACAGACAAGAGACACAACATCTCATGGCGTGCGACTGCCTAGCTGAGCGTAACTTAGAGTTTCGTGAAACTAGGGTCTTCAGATTACTAAAGGTATGGTGCAAGCAATATAAAGATTAGAATGCATTACGATGCTATAGGAGAATTTTGGTTAGTTGTCTCAAAGACTAAATATATATCAACAAAGCTTATTTGTTAACTTTGCAAATCGCTGAGTGAGGAATCAGTTTTACTGACTATCGGCTTAGATACGTTTGACGAGAAAAATAGCATCTATAAACTACAAGTTATAGGTTGTGAGCTCATTTATTCACCCTAACCAACTATTGGTTGTATTCCGGGAATTGTTTTAAATGTACACGTAATTAGAGCCCGAGGCACTATGGAAAATGGGCGCTCGGAGAAGAGGAAGGGGAGGGAGAGGATTTTATAGATTGAACCTGTAATTTTCAAATGAAATGATTATTAAAAAATAAACTGACAAAATAAAGGATAACTTCTCTGGCTGGGAAACTGAATCTTCTCGATATGGCTGAATGAGGATTCTAAATGTATGTTTAATGCCACGCAGATTGGAAAGTGATTAACATTTAAGCTAATTTGAACTGAAAATTTTAAATAGATTAAATATTTTTCATCAGGCTGATAGAAAAATATCAGTAAATTTATCTCAGTTCTTTTTTATTATAACATCCGGTTTAATGTTGTTACAGTTGAAAACAGCTTGAAGCAGTGTCAAGATAAGCCCCAGCAAGCTTCCGTGAATGTTAATATCTTGATTTTGGAGTCTCATCTTGTAGCACGTCATAATTATTAACAAGCCACTTCATGGTAACAAGAAAAGTCACATTTTGAGCAATATCAAGATAGGAATGTTTACAATAGCGAGAGGCATGCAGGGGCGGGTGTGGCTTATTTGGTTCCTTCCCGAAGCAGTGCTGACATAACGCATGGGCCCGAAGGTCCCGGGCCTAGGGCTCCCAATGTTTAAGCCTCCCCGATAGTTTTAGTAAAAATTATTTAATACTAAATTTTTCAAAAAATAAAATAAACTGTATAAAAAGTGATTATGATTCGCAAAAAAATCGCTTAACGTAATATGTCGCGCATAATTCAATAATATTTGTAATACGGAATGTTGCTGGTTGATGCGAAAATGCAACTCAGTGATGAGAAGTTTAGTTTCTTTTAAAAAAACTTGTCTTTATTTAATTTTTAGTCTTTTTCAATGTAATTAAAAATCAGTCTGATTCAAAGAAGAATAAGGGGCCCCCGAATGAACCTTTGCCCAAGGACCCGTTCTGTTAAAACAGCCCTGTCCCCAAGTCCGAATTATTTTTCGAGCGGGTCCTTGCAAATCCATGGGGGCGGTTGCTGGCCTGTCGAATAAGACGGCTGATGGGGTGAGGTGCGCATGCGCAGGTGATGCACGAGAAGTACGACGCGCGCAAGGCGGGCGCGCCGGGCGCCGGCGGCGAGTACGAGAGCCAGATGGGCTTCGGCTGGTCCAACGGGCTCGTGCTGGACTTCATGGAGCGCTACTCGGACCAGCTGGTGCCCAGCGACGAGCCCGAGGGCGCGGTGCAGCGCGTGCAGGTGATTCGGAAACGATTAGAGTCATATACAGGCATTTGTTTGTCGCCTCTATGATGACTGCTATATAGAATTAAGACGTATTGATAAAGAATTGAGACGTATTAATTATTTGCGAGTCTTGGGTTGATAGATATCTGTGTGACTTCTGACTCAGTACAATACCAGTTAACTGTGCACGATTTAATAATAATAATAATAATAATAATAATAATAATAATAAGTGTCAAAATTTATATTTGTTTACTCACTGATTTGTTTAATTAAAATTATTGTACTACGGAAGTCATGCTTTGATAGAAATATCTGTATGATTCCTACAACTTGTGCCAGGAAGCTGTGAAAAATAAACGATAATAATAATCATAATAATAATAATAATAATAATAATAATAATAATAATAAAAATCCCAGGTAATTCAAAAGACTGGCAAGTGCAAGAAATCGCTTTATTTGGAACAGCCCACATTTTGCCTAAAGTATTGTAGAAGAACCGACAGTCCCTAGATCTGCTCCTTAGGCAGCTGGTTGCAACATGGAGTAGATTTTATTGTCATAACATCTTTAGTCGTGATGTAGTGAAATAATAATAACAAAGAAATTGCTTTATTTGGAACAGCTCACATTTTGCGCAGAGTATTATAGAGGCACCGACAGTCTCTATATCTGCTCCTTAGGTAGCTGGTTTCACGCCTACCACATACGTAGTGTAGAGAAACTTACGAAATGCTGTTGCTAAAAATTGCGATTTTTCGCCACAAAAAGGCGTATTGCTGGTCTCTGATACCGAAAAAGGGACTAATGCTTGTTTCCAAATGTAGTACATTATATCCTCTAAGACATTGCGTTGTGAGAATCCACAGTTTGTGGCTCCTTGATAACAAAAAAAATGGTCTATGGCGAAACGTCTGTTCATCTGTCCGTCTGTGAACACTAGGGGTTAAAAAGTAGGCAAGATTTTCACCAAAATTGATATTCTTCAATCGACCGGGTTGATACAGCAGCCCCTTGAATTTGATACGTACATGTGGGTTCTGGGGAATATTTTACATGAAGTCCCAACGACATCTTTAAATTTTCTCAAATATAGCTTATTTTTTTACTAAAAGAAAAATACGCTTATAAAAATGACGCATGCCCTATTTTCGTTAATTCTCAAACTTTTTGAAAATTGGCGAACCTTTTTTTTCATTTCCCTGTAAGTACAATGCGAGTATAGAGATTTTTCTTTTGAATGAATTCTGTTCTTCAAAATCTGACTTTGTATGAGGTCCTCTAAATTTTTTCAAAACATGAATACTTTACGCGTAATTTTCAGCGAAATAAAGACATGTTTTTTTAAATGCACCACTTTTGTAGCACCACTTGTTTCACATTAGTAGTAGCTCACGTCCGGATCTCCCAAGAAGTGATCGGAAATATTGTCAAAAAAATTCCAGCAGAATTATAATAATGGTTGAGACATCCCAAGAACGGTTTCAAAACTTATTTACGGGGGCGAGGGATATTTAAAATGTTTAATTATTGTTTTAATTATTTTAAATTGAATATGTTTTTGGTATTAAGTACATCATTAATATATTATTTTCGATTGATACATTTTAATTTATAAACAGTTTGAAAATAAACCATCTGTTTTGTATTTTTTTAATACTTCAGTTTCCTCTTTACATAAAGCAATAGTTTAAATTTAAGCTCTGTGCTCACGTTTGAAATATAAAATATAAAGATACGTAGTATTCAAATAAATTCACATGCAGATACTATAATTATATAATGTTCGCGTGTATCGGACAACAATCTACTCAGTTTGTGCAAATTAGAATGATTTTAGATCACTAACTATGAATATAAACATCTCTTACAGGTGGCGCCATACAGCAAAATTATCATGGCTGTCGTGATTTGGATGAAAATGAAGGACATCTTGTTAAAGATAACGTAACTTTAAACGTATCCCTTTCAAGGTAATTACTATAATTTACTTTAAAAACTTGGTATAACTTTGGAAACACTTTACACTGTGTTTATGACTGGTTACTTTTATTTTATATAGACATGATGTTTAAAATATTCAAATAAAAATAAAATAATCTGCAGATATAATAGCTTTTTTTTCGAAATAAGTGTATCGGAAGATATATTAAAGTACGAGATTGGGGAATTTGATTGATTAGAACACTTGTGTTTTAATAATTCTTATTACGAAAGTATCACATTCAGTATGTCTTCGGACAGTAAAAGTGGATAAAACTATTTTTTAAATATATTTACAATGTGGTATTAACATTCACTGTAGTGTGAGAAGTCCAGATTTACACGAGCCAAAGGCACCACTGTATGCATCCCATGATAAACAAAAAAATAGAATATGATCTTCGTGCAAAGTATATTCATGTCGGAGCAAACAGAGTCATCGTCCATAAAGTAGCGTACACAAACTTAATCAGTGTACGTTCTATGCTGGTGCGCAAGCAAGTTCGCCCTGCGATTCGTATCAGTTGCGGTGGAGCGCTAACTTATCAACCTAGGTCAGCGTGTATTCGTCCAGAGTAGGGTTGCGACACGATTTTCTGTCAAAAATTCAGTGATGGTGTAGTTTTTTATGCATGTGGGGGCAATATCTGTGCCACAGTTGCGAGTACGCCGAACTCCGAGTAGAATAAGAAAGAGAATAACGAATAAACGTTATTCCCTACACGTTTTTGCCCCTGGATACCGGAACGTGTGCTAGGGGGTCGAGTTAACACCTTTAAATGGCAATGTTGCTACAATGATCGCCCGATCTCTCACACATTTAGGTTTTTTCTTTAAAGGTTAGGTGAATGAGCACGTGGATGCATTTCGTCATAGGGTATGTGCAGGCAACTGAGACTGGCTATCTTGAATACTACTGGGGCACAAGCAAGGTATAGTGTTTGTAACATGTATGACAAATGCAGGATGTGAATGTCGTTACGAATCTTCTGAACCTAACGTTTCCGTAACAGCGTGTGCACATGAAGTGCCCGCGACCGTTGGTAACGCCAATAACTAAATCAGCGGCAACTGTAGTACCACTCAACAAACGTCGCCATACGTTAGCCTCTCTCTTGAGGTAATGGGTTCTTAACACAAACAGTCCATAGATTAATTACATCAGGGATCCATCGGCAATTTTAGATTCTCGGTTTCCTCGCAGATATTTTCTTTCCTCAAGGGTTCTTTACTATTAGTGTTTTATCTAATCTTCCCCGAAGTCGCTTCTATTTGTGTTTTGTATAGTTAATATCACTTAAATATTCAAGAAACCTTAACTCAGGCACACATTCTCTAGCGAAAACGCAGTTCTCTTCTCAACAATCCCGAAACCATGAGAAGCGTGGACGACCCGTGGCGATTATTCCCTTAAGTGTTCTTTTTCACGAGTTACACACAACTTTTACAAAATTTGTACATTCATATCGTAACAATCGTATTGGCATAATGTATTGTTTGTCATGTTTTTACCCAAACGCATGGCCCTGCTGTTGTTACGCTTCTTGCGGATCAGGGAGGTCGACCGCGACCTTTGCTTATTGTCGAGGATACTCGCCGAGGCGAATTCCACCGACCTAAGCTTGTAGACTTCCAGCGAACGAAACAGCAAACGAAAAGGCACACTCTCATCAAGCGACGAGCGGAAGAATATGCTGCTAAGTTCCAAACGTTCTTTTAACGTTTTCATTCGCAGGAAGTCGTATTGGTTCGTGGACAAGTCCCTAATGGGAACGGCTTTTATTCTGCTATTTCTCTAACTTTGACTCTCCAAGGCCACTCAAATCCCATCTTCACGATAGAATATGTCATGGCATTTCGTGTCTTTCTCGGTCTTGCCGGTTGAAGTCGCATGATCGCAAGCACTGCTTGATACGGTCGCGAACATGCGAAATCTAGCGGAACGACTGAAAAAGATGCGAAATACCGTGACATATTCCATCGCGAAGGTGGGTTTTGAGTGACCTTGAGGGGCAAAGTTAGAAAAATCGTGTATGTTTTAGTGAGCAATTGCATAAATGGCTTTTCTCTTATTATAGTGTATCTCATTTTCAAATATTTAGTGCCGTCTCTGTTTCGGGATCATTTCAGATTAAGATAATTTGGTTTCAATTAATCTGGCCACCGTGTATATGTACTTAACCAAAATGCAGTAGTCATGAGAATGAAGGTCTAGATTTGGATTGTTTTACACCAAAGTACAGAAGCTGATGAAAGTGGAATCGTACTAGTTCGTTAGAAGACCGTACATTGCTGCAGCTTGTTCCTGCTCAACCATATATTTCTCGCGTGACTGTGCGGCTCATTGTTGGGTAGCTGGCAGTCGATGCTTCCTTGTCGATAGGAGGGGGACACCAGCGACATCTACTACATGGAGGTTGCTTTGGAGCCAGACATCCGTTGCATTTTCTGCCGCTAGTGGCGCTATGGGTATTACACGACAGCAGCCATGTCGTAGGCCGCTAGCTTCTTCACGAGTAATTGTCTGCGCTAGCTGATCGTGACGTTTGGAACAATCGTATCGGACAGGAGCAGTACAGGAATGTTCCCATGCTGTTCGTTGGAAAACTGCGTGCGTTCTTTCTTGTTACATTTCCGGTACACTCGCTGTTCTGTCGATCAGATTAACGGCTGCAACAGGTAAATAACTTGAATTTAATACACAAAATAGGTTGAAAGTCAAATGAGTTAATGTTATTTACTGACCACACATCTCATCAAAAATCGGTATAATAGTTCGATGAGAAATTAATAAGAAACGCAGAAATAATGTAGATGGTGAAAATAATCAGTAACCATACAAAAGCACAAACAAGGCAATGCTGTTATAAAAACATATTACTCTAAAAAACAGAAAACTCTAAAAAAATTAAATCATAATCTGATTTTTTCTCTGATGTTTTGGTTTATTTTACTTATTGCTGTACTGCTTCTTTCTTCATGGACTTCTGCATGAGGCTCTGAATAATGATCCCAGACACGGAAGGCTACTATTTCAACCACTGAGCGACGAATCTTAGAATTCAGAGCATCAGCGGTTGCATATGCGGGCAATCTTAGCTGCCGCTCGGTAGATCTTTTGCTATCCCCTTGACTAATACTGAACGTAACAATTCGCTTTTGCCACTGGATGCACTAGCTTGCCCTATTGCTTCGTTTACTCAACTCCCATAGTGTCGCATATTATTCAGTGTGTTGCTGTTTAAAATACTTGACGGTTTTACACAAAGTTTTTGAATGATAATTTTTTATATTCATGTATTGCCTAAAATATAAAAATATGCTATTAAAATATTATATTCTACAAATGTCAGTTATTAATTAGAATATTAATAAAAATGTGTGATGTAATGACAACAAAAATATAAATAATATATGCCATGACAGAAACGTAAAAAATGCAAATAAAAATCCCTTAATGCAGAATGAAGGTGTAACTGTAATTGGATGGTGTTATTTTTGAAAAAAATGAGATATGGACGCCATCAGTTGCATTGGACCATGCTCTAATGTTCTAAGAGTATGCAAAATTTTGGCGCCAAATCTGTAAAAGTAGCTTTATAATTAATGAAAAATGTAAACGCCATCAGTCACATCAGGGATTTTATGTTTCGCAACAACCGGCTATAAACCTAGAAATTGAAATCTGCTGTTCTTAATTTCACATTATGCATGTAAGCGCCAGATATTCCACTCACGTTTGTGTAGTTTGGCGCTTCAATGATATAATTAATTAAATGAAATAATTAAATTACAGTTTTTAGA
The DNA here is from genome assembly GCA_031308135.1 of Acheta domesticus. Classification (NCBI taxonomy): domain Eukaryota; kingdom Metazoa; phylum Arthropoda; class Insecta; order Orthoptera; family Gryllidae; genus Acheta; species Acheta domesticus. Next base: position 23,686,938 of record JAHLJT010009355.1, on the reverse strand, counting down.
GCTGAAAATGTAATAAAACCTTTGAACACGATTATCTCAAAACTTGTATGATGTCGCAAAGCCGGTTGATGCATAACGTCGTCCAATTATGATTGCAGAAATTAAACAAACGGAGCACATGGCACGAGGTACACCATGCGTTCTGCGTTGAAGTACCCGATGCTGAAGAAAAAAGTCCATCACCGTATTACACGACTAATTTCTCTAAATCGGACGGTGGGGTTTTTGCAATGCAAATGGCAAAGCTTTGCCCCGAAATTAAGCATCTCGCTCCCGCCCACTCGCAGCGGCGGCATCTTCTTCCTCTTGTGGCCGCGCGGCTTCGCGACCGCCCAGTGGCTGCGCGGTGACCCCAATTGGCTCGCGTCCCCCGATCCCCCGCGCGCTGCCTAATTGAAATTCGTGTCCGCACGCCGCCGCCGCCCGTGTTTTCCGATGCGGTCTCAATTGCTACGAGTTCCCTTCCGCACGCAGATCTCTGTTCGAGATAATTAAAAGCGCAGGCCGTTCCGATCGCTGTGTTTTAATATACAACCTCGTTTCGCCGTTTTCTGTCAGGACGTTTGAGGTCGATCGGTGACGTTGATGAACGCCGTAATACCTGTTACCTCCCTCACGGGCTAGCGCTCGAGCAAGTTATGATAATCCGTAATTGAAGCTGCTACTGGGAATATCGCAAATAAATCATAGAATCAGCGATAGATAGCACCAATATTGCGTTGGTGTATCGTTGTGAGCAAAAGTATTAATTTCTCTTAAGCAGAATGTTTTTTTTAAAATACTCTTTAATATTTATTATTTCTTTACAGAATAAGTTTTGGAAACAAAAAAATTGGTAAAAACAGTTAAAAGTTTTTAAACATTCTTTACATCCCCTCAAACAAATGTGGAATGAAACGTTCAGTTCAGTACCTTTTTGGTAACTATGTTGGCTTCCTTTCAGAGGGTGTATTTATGTTCATCGACAACTCGCTAGTGTGCCTCACGTATATTAGCGGGCTGATTGTGCCTCACGTACGCCTCACTATACTATACTAGCGGATTTAATTACAGCATCAATTTTATTTATCATCCTGTCCCTTTAGGTAAATTGTATAATTCTCAATCCTATAAATAATTCAGTAAGTTTGCCTTTAGATTTAAGAATGAACCAAAAAGCATCTTCTTTGGCAACAAATACAATCAAATGAAATTCAGCTCCGATTCTCGGCAGCCGGACGATTTAGGCTCAACTCAATAGTCCCGGGACGGCCGCAGGGCTCCCAGAGGAAGTCAGACTCACACTGAAAACAACACTTGTTTTTAAAACTGGTTCTTCATTACTAGAAAGCTTTTTAAAATATGGTATATAATTTATATTGGATTGCTTTGGGAGGCTTTTGCTTTGATTGACACTATTTGTCCATATTGTAACAAATTTTCACCCCGGGCTGGAGCTGAACTTTCTTGAGTTATGCTGGATTTTGTGTACTTGACACTTCCAGGAATCGAACCAATCATTGCGTTACACGTCACAAGGCTTCAAAGGGATTTGCACCACACAGGCTAAACAGTCGTGGTGGTTGATTGCCGGGAGGCACGCTCAGCCCTTCCACAGATCGTGTCCCATGAGCTTGACTTACGAAATATTGGAAAAAGGGAGGTTGGTCCGTTCTACGTATTCAGAGTTGGTTTTAAAATTATCGGAAGCAATGCCAGGAAAACAAGGCTAATTTAATCAACGAGAATTCCGTGTTCTTAGTCTTTTTGCTTTTTGAAATTGCTCCTTTGACCTACGAACTGCTCGGTTCAATTTCTTTTCCTGAAGTGACTTTGTGATTTTGAGTTCAGTTTTGACCTACCGTTCGATAGCTAAACTAGAGTAAGGAAGTGGAAGGAACTCTATCATTTGGATATTATTAAACATCAATTAGAATTTTTAATGATATAGATTTAGAATTAAAAATAATTTGCTTAACTCTGTATTTATAACTGGTTTATTGTTTGAAGCCCACATGTAACAGTCATAAAATTTTAATTGCTACATTTCATAAAAAAACATAAAAATATGTGGAGATTTTAAGACACCTAGAAATTCTACGGTTTTAACTTTTTATTTGAAAACTGCACTTTTAGCTTAACGCCGTTCATTTATTTTCTCTCTGATCTTTAGTTGTCTGTGCCAACGACTTGCGTTTTATATTGATCCATATAACGTATTAACAGTGGATTAGTAAGAAATGAATTCCTAATGTTAAGTAGTTTTAGCCTCTGTAAGTATACGGATATTATCAGAGCTGAGCAAACCAATTGATTAAGAGAGTTCTTGCCTATAGTACAGAATTTTTCTGGGAAACCTTGGCGGTGGCCTGTTGACAAGGCTAAACGTGCACATGGTTTTGCAGTAGCAACGGTCTCAGTGAATCTCGGCAGAGTCAACAGCTGATACTTCATTCTCGCCCGTGCAGCTGGCGGCTCAGGGATGAGGTTGGAACCTTATTATATATATAAGTTTTCTACGTTGGAAGTTATGTTTTGTAGATAAAAACTAATAAAAGGAATGAGTATATATAGCGTGATTAAGTTCAATTTTTGGAACTAGTGATAAAAGTGAGACGATTCTCAAGTGTTCTGATAAATATGTGAATGCAAGAAAGGAATCAAAATACCTTCATACGACCGCATCAGCAACTACTGACCTTAATGTATCGTTAAGTGATTTGTGTATTTGAATTAAAATAAAATGAATGTCAGTAAGGCAATCTAAAAAGTAGTGTAGAAACGCATGGTAAGTACAATTTTATTTTGCTCGTAGGATTGTGCCAATCGGTCTACCGCCCTTGCGTCACATTTTCTACTCGCAAAATAACATGTTACTTTTATTTCTCGGATAGTAAAGAACTATTTTACGTCTTGTGTAGGATTCCGCAACTCAATTTTTCACGGGTTGCTTTTAATATTTGGAATAACAGGTAGTAAAATTTTGAAGCAATTTGGAGAGGTCGCTTCCACGGTTGTCTTTTGTAGGAATAAACAGAATTTTAAAGCCAAGTGGCGTTTCAGGTCTCAGGACAGTAGTGCAAATCTGCTACTGCCCTCCAAAGCTGCAACCACAGCCTCGTCCGAATAGGAGGTGGCTGCTCAGTGACCCTCATGCGATGGCACCAAGTCGCTGCCTCACTGTTCTGTTCCTGTGATTTGGTTCGATAGCCCGCTACGGGCCTTGGCCGACCAGCGGTGACCCAGCCTCTCGGCCATGGGTAAGGACTTCGTGTGGTTAGCGCGAAGACATCCCTTCACCGTATACACTGGTCTTGATAATCTTAGGGTGGGCTTTTTCATCATCACACAACAACAGATACTGGGACATTTATAAGGAAAGCGCACAGGTATAATTTGCCTAGGCCGGGAATCGAACCTGTGGTTGCTGTCTGATAGGGATTTCATGCAGTATTCTTCTTTGCAAGATACATGTGACTTTATGAATATTCATTGCCAATACTGATGTCTAATAAGATGTTGTATTTACACGAAACTAACTTTCCACCGTCTTCTAGGATAATCCAATTACATAATTTTAACGAATTTTTCATAGAAAATTCCAACAGGATGTTTCTTTGCGCTTATCCCTGTGATTGCAAGAAATATTTTTTGTGTTCATTTCATAAAGAGTAAACAATTTTTCTATCCCTATATTATATGTTAATAAAATTATACATTTTAAGTTAACCAATCAAGGTTTAATGTTAAACCGCCCGATACTGTTTTCATTATAGAATGCGAAATAAAATTCACAATATCTTTACTATTTAAATCAGGAATATATACCTTGATTTTATGTAGTATTAAAAATTACTGTTCATATGCTTTGCATCATTCTTGCATGACGTTTCTCAGTGCTTCGTGAAAGCGAAACTGTTTTTACACATTCCCTTTGATACAGTTTCACAATGGAAAACTCTTGAAACCGGTTTCACATCCGGACATTGGAACAGAGCTCTCTTTTTCCTTTCAAGTGCACGTGAAGTTCTTTATACATTTTAAAATAAAGTGTTGAAGTGAATAGATTCTTTAAAAATAAAACGTTAATTGTGGTCTTTGAAAACATTTATTTTAAAGACTATGCTTTTGTTTTATAATTATAATGGATTGTGTTGAGTATAGTTATCGTATTACTTTAATTTTTTAATTTCAACTGTCCCATAGTTCTTATATATCTCAAATATTTTTGATAGATTTTTAGATTCAATTAATTTCAGTTAAATACTTGTTAATACAGAATGTCGGTTTATTAAAATAATATTATGAGGATTCTACTTTTGATACAAACATAAAAATGGTGCAAGCAGTATTAAATGAAGAACAGGAATGTAAAGTTTTCAAATATTAAATATATCTTTAATTCTTTAAGCCCATCGTGTGAAAGTGCAGGTGTTAAATATGTAACGTTGTCCATACATTTAAGTTTTAAAGCATTTAAATCCCTCAATAGCAGTAATGCAAACAATGGAAATGCATTAACGGCGATAGTTTTGAAATGATAGCTAATCCTATAACGCAAAATTCTGTTGTTTTCGCACGTTCTGCAATGTTGTTAAACATAGAACATTAGATGAACATGTGTAAGGCGAGGAATATACACTCGCAGAAAGTAAAAACTAGCTCTTGTATTTTAAAATTACTACTAAAATACTCACACACATTCAAAAATTCATTCTTACAACTTTATGCATAACGTGTATGCCGTCGACATGCGTGTGACTGTGAAGTGGAGGGCAATGGCAAATTGTGTATATGCCATTCATATAAGATCCACAATCTCCTTACCTATCCAATCCACATGCTGCTGTGGTCACCTTACGATAAACTGAAACAGAGTTTGCAAATACATGGCTCAGAACTGCATACGAAATTAATGCATAAAAAAATAATATGTAAAAAGCAAATCATTAAATGTCTAAAGCTGATTAAAACATTAATAGAGAAGTATTTACTTTAGCAGCGATATATTTGTCGCCGATAGGGAAAGTACTTCAGTGACACGTAGTAGCATGGCTTGTAACTTAAATATTCTATTTGATATTAAGATTGATCATCATGATCTTTATGACACTTAGATTATTTCTACACTATACAGTAAAACATGAGAGTAATGTTACATTCATTACTTTTAATTATGGTTTTGGCTGTCGCCGCCGGCAACATCAGCAACACAAAGTCGCAAAGTCTGTAACAGGCACTCGCGCAGTACGCCCCTAAGTGAACCGTGGGCAACCGGCTCTTTGAACTCTGTTCTCGGGGACTGAAAGGATCGCGCGGGGAGTTCGCAAACAGAGGTCGCAGTCGGCGCGAAAGCCAAGCGGCGGCGCGGCGGCACAGGCGCAACCAGGCGCGCAACACAGGCGCGCGACCGGGGCGGGCGACAAAGCGCTCCTGCGACTGTGCGACGCGCCCCCTGCGTCGGACGCATCGTGCGGGGGCGGGGACAGGAGCTGGGGCGGGAGTGGGAGCGTGGACGGCGACGGGAACTGGGTTGGGAGTGTGGGCGACAGCGTGGGTGGGGACGGGGTTAGGAGTGGTGGCGGGAGAAGGGGTGGGAGCGGGGGCATGGGCGGGGGAGGGAGCAGCGGTGAGAGCGGGGGCGGGGTTGGGAGCTGGAGCGGCGGCAGGTTCGGTGGCAGGGCGGAGCGTGGGCTGGGCGGGTGCGGGGCGTGGACGGGGCGGGTGCGGGGTGGGGCGGTGGCGGGGGGGGGGGCGGAGGCGGCGCGGGGAGCCGGGGCGTGGGCGGGCAGAGGGCGGTTGGGCGTGCAGTGGTCTGCGGAAAGCCACCGTCGGAAGCGCGAATAGGCAGAAAGGGACCGCAACAAGGGCAATGCCTGCAACACGGGCCTTTCATTCTCGCTTTGGCATGCGCGCTCTGGTTATTACGTTTTAGTTGTGCGTGAAGTGGGAAAAAAACGGAGAAATTTTATTATTGAAAAAATAACCATTATGACCTCGTTTTCTATGAAGCTTTATTATCTAAAATGTGTTAGTTCCACATTTTGAATTGAAAAAGGAGATAGATTTTGAGAGAACCGAATGAAGTCGTGAAATCCGCCCTGCCTTGAAACTTCCTTCCCAATATACGCTCCCTCTCTATACCCCCTCTCTAATTGAAAATTCGAGACACTTCACCGTAACTTTCAAATTGTGCTATGTGATATTGTAAGAATTGTAATACAAACCATTGTAATATTGCTCCAAAATTACAATAACTTGTGTGTATTAAATGTAATTTGAATAAAATGTATCTAATAATACAAAAATAAATATTTTAAATTTATGATTTTAAACGTAGAATGACTATTTTGATTACTGATGATAATTAATTCATGATTACTCTATTAGTTTCCATAATGAAATTTAGGAATTTAAATTATTTTAAATTAAGGATTTTATGCATCCGAAATTGCAAAGTCGATTCAGTGCAGTTTCGGGAGAGTTTCTTGAATCGCGAAAAATATTCGTTTTACTAATTAATTGGAAATTAATATTTCGGCTTATAATTTTTACAAATATTTTACGACTCACGAATTTGTTCGAATACAATGGTCTTTTAAAATGTACCAGCAAAGATACAAAATCAGTAAAAGTTGTGGAAATATTTTCAATTCCCTATTTTATAACAAAAATTAAATATCTTTTCCAGCCCAAACATTTGCATTTGAGGTAAACGAGTAGAAAAAAAGTGATTGTGAAGAAATAGTAGTCGTTGTCTATTGATTATATAAACGCGTGCGCGATTAGTGAGACAGGGCGAGAGCGGAGTCATTTCTTCGTGAGCTTTTTGCATTCAGTGCAATACCCCGCCTCATCACATCGTCCGCCTCCTCCTCCACCTCTGCCTCCACTGCTCCATCACAATTGCTCAGCGCGCTCGCTTTTGTAACAGCTGCGATTGTTCCAGCTGGAAAGCAAGAGGCCCCATAAATCCGTGCATTGTACGTCTTGAGTTATCTGATTGCTGGGTGAGCGGGCGGCGGTATTTGCACACAATTAATAATAATGCGCATGGGAGATGAACTTCGCTTTGCTGCGAGCGAAAAACCCGGCTTATTTACTAACGTGTTTGTGGGCGCAGGCGGCGGTGGGGGGGGGAGCGTAGCATGCGAGCGGCCGCCGCTGATACGAATCGCGCACCGGCCGCCCCGACAGGAGGAGCCCCGGCCGCAGAGGCGGATGCGAGGACGGCACGTGCGAGGCGCAAAAAGGGCACAGGCTGAGGAGGAGGAGGGAGGAGGGGTTGAGGAGGAGGGGAGGAGGAGGAGGAAGGGAGGAAGAGGAGGAGGAGGAAGAGGGAGGGAGGAAGAGGAGGGGAAGAAGGAAGATAAGGAGGGGTGGAGGAAGAGGAGGAGGGGTGGAGGAGAACGAGGGGAGGAGGGGTCGAGGAGGAGGGGGGAGGAGGGGTCGTTGCGGAGGGGGGAGGAGGAGGGGACGAGGAGAAGGGGAAGGGAAGGATGAGGAGAGAAGGAGGAGGAGAGGAAGAGGGGATGGGGAGGAGGAGGTGGAGGGGCTTATCAAGGGGAAAAGATAAATCGACTTCGTTATTGATTAATTGAGGGTAAAATTGTCAAGACACAAACAGTTGAACAGATACCACCGTTGGTTAAAGGGAAGACGAATTCCTTTTTCGCTAGAATCCTGAAATTTTATCGAGTGTTCTAAGACTCCAATCTTTCAAACCCGCCATATTATACTATTTTTGCAATAAATTTGAGCAAATGTGTAATAAGGAAACATGGCAAGATTGTGGAGCTCGGAATAATACATTGACTCTTGAAATATATAGATTCTACTGTATTAATTCTAACCTCTGTTTTGAAGTGTAAAAATACGATATAGATAACTTATTTTATTAAAAAATATAGAAGTGAAACAATTAAGTGAACATAAAAATTATGAAAAGCTAAAGAGGAGTACATCGACCCTTCGGTTCGAGATAACTACAACATTACTGTCTTAGCGAACTCGGCCACGGGGCCGACATGTTAACAATGCTCAACCACGCAAATCGACTTTTTAAGTTCGTGTATAATTCACATAAAAATTTCAAATATAATTTTTTTTTCGACTTTTCTGAAGAGTTTGGAAATTCTCTCCCACAGTATGTCGTAACAAAAGAAATACTACTTTGTATCTCCTCTATATATTTGGTACCTTGAGAATGAAGACGTAAGCTTTTGCAGAGAGAATTGAACGAAAATAGGCCGTCTGGGAAACATTTGGTCCCATACAGTGTCGCCAACAACTTTTTCAGAGAAAATACCTTCAATGCGATTGCATTCGTCTTGAAGTTAACAGTGTAACGAACGAAACGCTATCAACCACGCCTAATACATTGCCTCTCCCGGGCAGCTGAGATTCCATCCCCCGAAATTGTCCGTATTAAACGCTTCTGCAGTCTCCAGGCGTCCTCCATTGGGCGTCATTGACACGGACTATCTTCGCGAGAGAAGTTTCCGTGTTGCGCCGCTGCTCTCCGCGCATCGTCGTCCTTAAATCTTGGGCTCGCGCGCGGCTCGATATGCAGCTCACGGCCAACTTCCGACTAATTTTTGGCAACGGGGAGCGCTCCAGTTTGAATAACTTCTGACATTTTCCGCTCGAAGTTGTCTGCATGCCGGCGCTAATGCTGCCGTCAGGCCGCTCCGCTTCGTCTCCAGCGGAGGAAGAAAGGGAGGGGTGAGTGAGGGGAGGGGAATGTTGGGGAGGGGGAGAGTAAGGGGAGGTGGGGAGGGTAGGGAAGGTGGAAAGGGTAGGGGAGGTCGGGAGGGGAGAGGAAAGGGGTGGTTACAGAGGAGGAGTAGGTGATGCTTTGCGGAAGACGTGATGTGGGTGACGAGGTGGCTGAAAGAAGGAACGGGGTTAACGACGGGAATTCTTAAGAAATGAACGAGAGGACTTCCGAGCTCATGATGGGCGAAGAGGACGATGAAGAAAAGAGGGAGAGAAGGTGGAAATGGAAGCAAATGGGAATGAAGTTGAAGTTAATGAGACTATGGAAGATACTAAAACAACGAAGAGGGACACAAGAGCGGCGATTGAAATAAAAACAATACAAGAAAGATCTAAGATTACTTCTAAGAAGGTAGGGAAAAGTGGACAGTGATGACGAAAGATCAGACTATGAAGAAGGTGTGGACGATGACAGACGTGGTGACAGAATATTTGATTTGGAAGAGCAATGAAAACGCAGAGACGATGGTGGCAACTAAAGTGACAAGGGCAATAAAAACATGCTGAGTAGGGCGAGAGCACGAGGTCGAGTATGAGAAGATAAATTGCTTTGGTGCACAGGATGACGGTAACGGGAGAAACCATTGAGAAAAGATGCCTTTCCTCTGTGGAGAAACTGCGACATTTGTTCAGCTGCCGACGTGCGATGTGGGAAAAGCGGGGCGGTGTCAAAAGGAGTCGGGGAGAGAGATCTGGGGAGAGATGAGCGGCGTGAGGGGTGAGGGGCCAGTTGCTTTGCGGCGATGGCGCTGGGGGACGACGGAGAGTGAATTGGGAGAAATTGCCAAGTGCGGGGCCGACGCTAATTACCCTGGCTTCTGGAGACCCTCGCGGGGACCTCCCCTTTCTGCGGAGCCAGATTCCATCCCTGCCCCCCACTTTTTCCCTCTCACTCTTTGGCTTCTCCGTTGCCGCAACTCCATATAATCTGGGCTGGTTCTGGTCTGGCACTTGGAGACAGATCTTTGAAATTTCGAGAGGTCGGTTCGATGCGGATTGAGGCCTTTAATGAAATGCTCATTGCAGTGGAAATGATATTGAGAGCATTTGATTAAAACACATGCTATATTCAATTTCTCAGATAGTGAAATTATCTCTTATTAGATAGTGAAATATTACCTTGATATATCTATAAAGGAAGTCTTGAAGCGTAAATATAGATTGATTTATTTTATACAGATCTATCAAGATTATACATTTTCGGGACTATTTTTAAACTGCATTTAATTACACCATGGAATTAGATGCAAAAGGATAATTGGAGTGTGTTACTGATTCATATTGACAGTGTGTCACTGTATTAATATTGACAGTTAACATTGAGATAGATTTGACAAAAATATCTGATTCAGACTCAACATTAGCTAAAAAGTAGTGGTTAATTCCATAATTTTGTTTACTCTCGCATTGTATACTAATCGATTATTAGTTATTTGTTTCTAAACAATTTTTAAGAATGACTATAATAAACGAATCGAGAACGCTACCTGTGACAATAATTGTTGGATAAGGCCTCTAATTAATTTGATAACGAAAATTATTTGATTCACGTGTCCTCGAGTCTTAAGACTTTGAATATAAAACTTAGAATACAGGTAGGCGTTGAATATTCCACATGGCGGATAGCTTCCAATATTCTTAAACTCAACATATATACATTGCGAATCGCCTTTGGCAAGCCTCAAGAGATCATCCCCACCCTGCCTGGTGCCCTTATTACAGATACATATCCTAATTATGTTGACATATTGTTAAAAAATTAGTAGGAATTTCCCTTCATCCATAAAACATCTACTCGCAGAATAGTGTTTCAGTAACAAACCAAACCAAGCAGGAGTTAAATTCTCGTATTTATTCAAACATGTGCTAAACTCAATGGTAATTTAAAAATAATATGCTTAATAGCTGTTTTAAATTCATTCATTCTAATAAACGAGAAAATATTTCCAATTTTATAGACATTTTACTTCTTTGAGAGCTGACTTGCCAATCTATAGTCACATCAGGCGTATAACCTAATAGCCGAAACGCGGCGAAGTCTCATCCTCTAAGATCTGCGAACGTCCGATTTTCAACTTCTGGCCGAGCCCCGCCGAAGCCTGGCGGCTCCGCTGCTGCATTCAGCGGTGCCTCGAAGTTGCCTCTCCGGTCCGCCTCAAGTTGCGGGAAGTTGCTGTCGTCCGCCAACCGCCAGCAGCCGCCGACTGCTGACCGCACGCCTCCGGCGCGGCGCAGCGCGGCGTCTTGGCCACGCGGCGGCGGTCAAGTGGATGACTTAAAGTGGGACTGCGTTGGCTGTGATGTGCTTTGCGCCATACATTATTTCTCAGTTAGGAGCGGTTTGAAAAGTTTCTGATGGATGGGGAATTGGGACAGGTGGAGGATAAATGAGGAACATGTAAGGAAATAAAGGGATACAGGTAGGGATAGGTGGAGGCCGAACTGGTTCGTATTAAATAGCAAGCTATCAAGATCCAGTCTTTAATATTTCGATTTGTGAATGGAAATTTCCCAACGTTCGTTTTCTGTATTCTTGTCTTAATTTTGTGCACGTGACCAGCTCTACCTAAAATTCAAACAAAAATTACGCGGAAGTTATTCGTTTTTTCAAAAAATTCTACACGGACTATTTTAAAGATTTGATTTTTAAAACATACTTTATTTATAACAAAAATCATTATCTTAAAATTTGTAGTTTTGCCATGTTAACATTTTGCAATTTTCAAAAATACAGAGTTCACCGGAAATGAGACTGGCACCAATTGTTTTTATCGTTCTTTGATACATACGTTTTACGTTTTTTTACATACGAAGAGTAACTTTGAAAAGATTTGAATCTGTTTTTGAGAAAAAATTGCTTAAATCTTGGTTATATTTCACACAAAATATGCGAAAACTGCTATTTTCGAAAAATTGTACAAGACGTTATTTCAAGTTCAGACAGAGTTTATTAAAGAAAAAAACACCAACAACTATATTCGTTTTTGTAGTTGCACCGTTTGCAGAAAAAAACAGTTTGCAGAAAAACACTGAAATATTTTTAAACTTTTGCAATTTTCGAAAAATCAGGGATTTCAATGAAAATGTCACTCTTTTAAGCGTCCTTTCCGCTATGTGACGACAAAATTAAACCAAACATTTGGAGCCACTTGTGAGAAAATTTCCAAAATGAAGTTGGGGCTTCATGTAAAGTATCCGCAAAGTTTGAAATTTGCACGGCCTCGAGTTTTGGGGAATACCAATTTGGGAAAATATCGGATGAAGGGTTTTGGCGCTACTGTTGATCACACAGGGAAGGAAAGTCTAGCTCTTTGCTGTCAATCGATTTTTATGTGTCAAGGACTCACAAAATATGGATTATTACTACATAATGTGATTGGAGGATGTGGTGATTTACTACATATAGGAAGATGACGACGATTTCATTACCATGGTCTGGCAATAAGAGCTTTTCTAAGCATGATTCCTTTTCCAGCGCATGATTACAATACTTTCACTTCTTTCGAAGTAAGACGAGAAAGTAAAAAGTACTGCGAATCTAATACTCATTAATATTAATTTAAAATGTAATTCATCTGATGCAGTTTTCTCTAATAAGCCAGAACATTAATAACATGAACAGTTAAATTTTGTTTCGATTACTGATATAATTTCTCTCATTATTTTGAAATTAATGTGTTTAGGTTCCAAAATGATATCGCTAATCTTTATAATTTTACTAAATTACTTAATTTTTGTTGCTTCATTCACTGCATATGCCACTTTGTATTTACTAAGAGCTCCTTTTATAATTTACCTTCAGAAATAGCCGGTAATTTTCTATTTGATAACGTTTTATATTGTCTTAGTGACATTTTCTTTGTGTACTATAACCGAAGAGTGGGTGACATCATTCACAACTTAAAACTTCATTTGAATGTAAAAATTCTGGACACGGATTTCTGAAAAACACTTTCCAAAAACGTAATTTACCACAATCAATTGCTTCCGGTTGTATGTAAATATTAATATCATCGTATAGCTTATTTCAATTATTTATAGTAGAGCTTGAGTAAATAATTGCTTCATTGTGCAATGCACACACAACTGGAATTGTTCAACATGCAATTGTCTTGCAGCTCCTGCCCCTACTGCATTTCCACCCTCCCCATTCAGGTTCTTGGCGTCTCTTGCACAAGTACGATACTTGCATATTCAATTATCTTTGAGTAGTAAGAAAACGAAAAGGATAAATATTCAACGTGCGTGACCTACTCTGCATCCAGGAAGGAAACACGAAACCTAATAGACCGACCAGGTGTGCTCTGTAACTCTTGGGCAGGTGTTTCTGGAAAGTATTCTACTACTATCCCTCCAAGGGCAAGGAATGCTTAGCGAGATTGCAGTACATTGTGTATTAATGAACTGGATACGTACTCTTTGTGATACTTTTTATCAGAATACTTCAGAATACTTGAAAGCTCCATTAGTTGGTATTGGCGGTCTCTTTAAGTTCATACAGTCGTTACCGGCTGCCTTTTTTAATTTTGCATAGAATTCTCAATGTGAAGGATAATGTGTTAAATATATTCCTGTGAGTGTATCTGAATAATGGTTGCTCAATGGGCTGAATAGATCTCTGATGAACAGTTCTGAACACGAATCATATTCTCATGCAGTGCCCGTTTGAGCATGTCCTAAGTGGACGAAATAGAAATGAAATAGGGTGAGGTGAAGTGGCACTGTGGTCAAATGAAACGATAATTAACAAAACATTATTACTATCCACAATGTTCGAAATCGTTTCTGTTTCGCTTGTGTTTTAGTGTGTACTTCATTGCAGCATAGGCATACACGATGAAATTTACGAATGTAGAAAAATTCGATATTCTTCTTCTTTACGGTGAATGTGAAAGGACCGCAAAGCGAACTGTGAAAATGTACGCTGAAAGGTACCCTAATCGGAAACCTATATCATGGAGAACTTTGGTAAGAATATGCCAACGTTTGTTATCAAGCGGTGACTGGAATTCTAAATCACGAAAAAGAAATAAGCGTGCTACTGATGAAAACAAGGAAGTAGATGTTATTGCATATGTGGCTACAAACCACTATGTGAGTTCGCGAGATATTGCCCGAAACTCAGGAATAAGCTCACTCATAAAATGTAAATTTCGTCATTGACTATTTTAAATTATTAAATTGTCGCATTGGTAGGTTCCACTTCCTAAGATATAATTCATAATGTCTTTACTACTGAAATAGATCTGAAGATAGTAAAAGAATTCATTGTCCAATTCATCCCATTTCATACCCCTTAAAATTAGAAAAGAACACTGTTTTTCACTTGCTTCGCCGTTTATCCTGGAATAGGGAAATGCGCAAGTATCATACGACAAATTAAATGAAATTTGTTAAATCAATTTAATTAATAAAATTTTTACTTGCACGGCTTCCGCCGACTCCACGTTGGGATCACTTAACGTAGGTAAAATCAGTCTGTTGACCTGCGAAATCAAGTTGAGATACGGAAAGCTACAAGGTGAAATACATCAGCACATGCAAGGTCAAACGCTCTTTCCACCAACAAGGAACATTTCTTCGGAACGTGAAATTCCGTGTCCATGACGTGCTTCCTGAGAAAACCATGTGTTTTTGCAAAAGTATATCTTCGAATATTATAAATACTTATAGTATTGTATTCGTCTCTTTGAGAACTTTAGAATGATAGTGAAAAAAATATATACTTCCATTTAAAAAATCGAAGTTCTGTCGATATCTCCAAAATTATAAAAGACACAAACAAGAAAATTGAATATGTTATTTCCCCCATTACTTGCAAAAACTTGGCGTAAACCTCATCCCAATACCTCAAACCGTTTCGAAGATACTTGCTGTGGGCATCTTAGGCCCCTCACCCTGTGTAAGGCAGCGAGCTATGGGAAGTAAATAAAAAAACAAAACAAAAAATTGCAAGTTTTAGAAATGCTTCCTTGAGAGAAGTTGTTGAATGCCTAAATGAAATAAAACAGAAAATGAATATAAGAAAAGATAGAATAGAATACAAGAGACTGATGTGGTATGGACTCGTACGAAGAATGGAAGAGGTGCAATGACCACTGAAAATATGGGACTGGAAACTGTCCGAAAGAAGAAAACGAGGATGACCAGGGAAACGTAGGGGATGCTATTTGGAAGCGATGACATCCAGACACCTGGAAGAAGACGATGTGTCGGACAGAATGAAGTGGCGACTTGGGTGCGGGAAACGACGAACGCTGTAAAACAGTCTCTGGAAAAAAAATATTTTGATGGCTTCTACTTTAACACGAGCATTACATGTAATAAGAATAATGTAAGACTAACAATGAAAATAGTTACAATGTAAAAGTCTGTAGTGTCAGTTGCTAAAAATTATTGTGGTTAATGCTTCGTAGTTGTAATGAAGTAAAGAAATATTTTTGATGATTCAAATATTATAATAAACCATTGTTTAAGAGAAACATATGAAGAATCAGAATAAAATAAATTAAATAATAAGTAGTATGGACCCATTACTGAGTATAGGTCAGTGAAACACCGATTCAAACTGCCAACGTTTCGGATTTTATTGAGCCTTCATCAGGGCTACAAACAAACGGACTTTTTACACATTACGTACAAAAATAGCTTAATCATCTGATACCTTCTAGCCTGTTACACAATTTTGACTAATATAGATAAAACTTGTATAATTACATACCATTTTTTGGATCTCTCGGAACTATCCACTATTTTCGCATCTCATCCTCCCCACATTTTCATTCTTACACTTCTTGGCTTTCATTACACATGCATTCCTTCCACCGCGCCACATTACCACGCCTCTTTGGAACTGAACACCTCGTCCTTACAAGTCATCTCACCTCTCACACTGTCTCTGCTGCCGGCTACATCATACCACTTTCTTTTTTCTTAACAATTCTTGTTGTGTTATTTGGCGACTTTTTAAAAATATTGTTCTGGCCAAAATACCCGAAAATTCACACCAAAATTCTTCAGATACTATAAGCATTGTGTTTAACTAACCCATTGATCTTCTATGTATGAATTTGATTAATTATACGAGTCAAAATTGTCCTAATATCCGGCCTACTTGGACAACAAACCAAAATATATACTCAATATACGTATAATAAATAAATAGGTGAAAGTATGTGCCAGGGTGTGGGAGTGCCGGGGTGCAGGACGAGTTCATGTGAACTCGCACCGCGGCGGCGGCGGCCGCACTCTGCCATTCCGCGGTGCAACCTTGGCAGCTGCCTTCCAAGAGGGTTTGCGAAATGGTGTCGCATGCCACATTCGGCAACGGAAACACTCGGCGAACGTGGATTGTATGAGAGCTGGGTGAGAGACGCACGGGCTTATCGCGGGATCTCTGGCAGGGGCAGATAGCCAGGCGAAGAATCCAGGACGCGTCCCGCCTGCGTCCCGCCTGGGGCCTCTGGAAACTATGAGCTGGCACGCACGCGGCGCTGGGTTTTATTCCCGGCAGATGCTCCCTCCTGTTGCTTGTTTTCTGGGGTTCCGCAAGGCGAAATTTTGTATGCAATGTCTCGCAGCTTTGCGGTTTTGAAATGTAGCGTGAGAAATCAGTGAGGCGTATTACAAACCATGCGGTCACTTTTACTGGAAGATTTATTTTATAAATGATAATTATCGTGATTAATGACCCCCGAAAATGCGTGTGTGAGGTATTTTTAAATTTGGAATGTAGGAATTCCTAGGAATTTTTAAAATTGTGTTTGTGCTGTGCGTTTAATATTTATTGCGGGTTTATTAGATGGCAAAGATTCGAATGAATGAAAAAGGCTGTGACAAAGTTGAATTTTTTATATTTTCGCACACTGCATAAGTAGTACCAGTAGAGAAAGTTATGGAATGCTGTAGAGAAAATTGGTGAAGTTTTGGCAAAAACAATCGAATTGTAGGTCCCTGATATAGAAATGTGGATATTCCTGTGTGTAGTAAATTACTTCCTTTAATACGTTGTGTACTTAGAATTGCATTTTGGGCTTCTTGATACCAAAAAATATAATACATGACATAATATCATAGGATAGCAAGATATGTTGTTTTTCTGTAAAACTTAATGTGCAGGAGTTCGACTAATAATTCATTCACATGCATCAGAGTAGCCAGTATATGATCATTATGTGTTCACGATTAATCAGTTTTGAAGAAAAATTATGATTGCGTTGTCCCTTGGAGTTTACTAACGATTTGAGGTCACAAAGAGACGGTACGTTTTGTCTCTTTCATATCGTGTTAAATTGAAGTCAATTTACTTAGAAGAAAATCGATTTACGCAGATTGTTTACACATTTGTGAAGCTTGCTCAATCTCGCGAGAGAATCATGACACCTGTTGAGGCTGGGTTGAGACAGCTTGTAGGGATGAGTATCACGCATGAGTGCGCCTCATCCTCTCCTCCCAAGAGCACAGCCCCTTCCCCGCAGCAGCGTTTCCCACCGCCTGCTCCTCCTGGGCTTGGCATGCGGGCGGCGCGGCGCGGCGCGGGGTCGTGTGGCGAAACACGGGCGGGGAATGTCGTGCCGCCGCGCCGACACCGCAGCCTCATGAAATAGTCACCGGCCGGCGATTCTCACGCGCACCTGGCCACTTCTGCCACAGCCGCCCCGCCCCGCCACGCCGCTCCGCGCCGCTCACCTTTCCTTCGCCTACGATCCCCCTCTTGCCCTAGCCCGGACCCATCCCTTTCGCGATTGATTGATAGATTGTTCATAATTCTGGGCGCGTCAACTACTGAGGTCATTAGTCCCTTAAGCTTAGTGCGTGATTTTTATCAGGAGGTGGTGGTGATCTTCCCCCGATGGATGGCGAGATCCGGTGCCGACCTACCATCGACTAGCGGGGTTTTCTCCAACCAGGTATCCCCCACCAGCGGGGCACCGCCGCCCGAGTCGGGACATGCTTTAAGCTCCCGACCGGTCTTCCTGCGTGTGTGGTAGTGTAGTGTATGTTAGTGTAAATGTGTGTGTAAGGGGTGAGGATAGAACAAGGAAGAGGGAGGAAAGATCGCGCACAGTACGTGGCCCGTTTGTTAGGGTACTGCTCCGGCATTCGCCTGATGTTGATCGGAGAAACCACGGAAAATTACCGATCATAACAGCCGGACGCTAGAATTCTGCTGCAGGCAGAGACTGAATTCGACCTAGGTGACAAGCTAGTATCGAAAATCCTGCTGCTGTCGGGACTGGAACCTAGGACCTCCCGGTCAGAGGGACTGAAGTGACATCAGTTGATGCACTGAGCCATCTCTCCTGGTCCCATCCTTTTCGCCCGTCCCGCTCCCATATCGAATTTGCCCTCCCCCTCACCTCTTTTTCTCACGCCTTTACGCTCGCCCTTGCCCTCGTTCTCGTCTTCACCTTCGCCCTAGTCGTTGCCCTCGCCCTTTCCCTAGCGCTCACACTACCCCTCTCCCTCGCCCTCCCCCCTCTCTCTCTCTCGCCTTCTCTCTCAACCTAGAATTTGCCCTCGCCTTCGTCCACCCCCTCACCTGCATCCTCTCCCTCGCCTTCGCCCTCTCCCTAAACCTCTCTTACATTCGCATTTGCTTTTGCCTTCATCCTCGTCCTCGCCTTCACGCTCGCCGCCCTTGTTCATGATTCACTCTCGCCCCTCAACCTGGTCTTCATCATCCTCATCGTCATCGCCATCATTGCCATTGCCATCGCCCTCGCCTTCATCCTCACCCTCTCTCAACCTCACCATCGCCTTCGATTGCACCTTCGCCTTCAGCCTCGGCGTCAGCCTCGCCTTTATACTCGGCCTCGTCTTTACCCTCTCCATCCCCTTCGCCCTCTTCCTAAATTTCTCTTGCCTTTGCATTTGCCTTTGCCTTCATCCTCTTCCTCTCCTTCATGCTTGTCCTTGCTCTATCATTCACTCTCGCCCGTCACCCTCGTCCTTACCATTGCCCTTGCGTTCGCCCTCTTGACATTACATTCATAGTTGTAGCGCAGAGAAGTGGGTGAGCTGAAAAATTATGAATGCTGAATGATTTAGGATACGTACACGATAAAAAATTTCTATTAGTTATATTATAGTAGTCTATTTTATTGCTATATTATAATGCATTGTAATGACCACTAACCTATTAGTGATCGTTAGAATACGTTGAAGTCTTCCCCAAATAAAACAGTACTTTCGTCGCAGTGTCTTTAACAACGCAGGTCATAATGCTTTCTCTAGTAGATTGTGCAGAGTATGTTAGAAATACGACTGATGAACAATGTGCTGATTAATGTGTAAAAGTATGTTGAACTTAATTAATTCATAACATGTATTCTTCCCTACTGGTGGAGCAAGCAATAATTCAATTTGTAAAGGCACAGAATGTTAGTGCAACCAAAATTTATCATCGTAAGAAAGTGTATGGGAGGGCGTATTCTCACGTGATGCACTTTTCTTCTGTGAGAAAGTGTTTCCATTGTTTTGGAATTAGCTACACGCAGGAAGAACTGTCAACCAAACCACATACTGCCCTTCCCTAACAAGCTAAAACTGGACATGAAGAGTAACCGGCGTGGCATGTCAAATAGGGTAGTTGTGTTGCAAGACAATGCACGCCCCCATCTTGTACAGAAGTGTTGTAATCAGTAGAGAGTGGATCAATAGGCACTATGAAATGGAAAATAGGCAGGCAAAAAGAAACTAAAAGTTCTCAAAAATAGGCACTTAAATAGGCATTTAAACTCAGAAAAGGCATTTATGTAAAGTAACAATAAATCTCTGTTGACATTTTTTTTCTAATTTTACTTTTTATTGCGATAACAAATTACTACAAAGGGATGGAACCAAATGCAATATATGCGTCAACCATTGTAAATAATTAATTGTTCATGTAAATCTCACGTAAATCTCTTTCAACCAACTTATTTTAATAGAAAGTAGAATATGTATCAGCTAAAGCCAAGACGAAAGTGCCAAACAAACATCTTAAAAAGTATCAAATACTGGAGAAGTATATTACCAACTACTGTATGCAGTTTATTACCCAATACTTTTCAAGATGTGCTAAAGTGAACTGATCTCCTGTCACTCAAAACATTTTTGTAGTTTTGAAAAAGACCCTTCTCCCCCACATGAACACATAGGTGCATATTTCATAGATGACAATTGCGTGTATTCAGTATTAGATATCTCACTTTTGACTTCCAATATCGAACTCAGTTTTACCATCGCGGTCCAACCCGGATTACGTTGCAGTACTTTTTCAAATTTTGCCGCTATTTCTTTATCAACGTTGCATTAGACTTTGCTCAAATCAATTTGAAGATTTCAAATTGTAGTTACTGCATCCACAAAAGACATACCTGTAAAATACCAGGGATTTTACTGAAATGAATCGTGATATAATCTCCAGATTTTCTGCAATTTTTAGAGATATTAAGGCCTTTTTTGTTTTAGATATAGCGACCTTAGTTGTTTTTGATATAGTGACAGCTTCGTCTTTGTCAAAAGAAAATCCAAATTATATTGATGGCATGCAAAGTAAATGCGTTAGGATTTTCTAAACATTTACTAAATTATACCAACTTTTTAATGAAAATTCGAGTTTAAGAGAAGCGGTTGGGCTGAGCAATTGATGTTTCAAACCTAAGTACATTACTATGTAGCGCGAGTTTAAAGTTACGGTTGGCGAAACCATAAATTCAAATGGAAAACGTCCTCGAAAAGACTAAATAAGGCGAAAATAAGTATTTATCCCACAATATGCACTTTCCAAAATAGGCAAACATAGGCACCATCTATTAAGTGAATGAATTGATAATGAAAATAATTAATATATTGAAAACCTATGATTCTGAGTAACAAAACAAAAAAGACAAAAAGGGAGAAACCCCCTCTCTAGGGATCAGCTACGTTGTTTCCGCTGACGGACGTTTTCCTCTGGGGAATACTTGTTCAAGAACAATCATGGCGACTATTTTTTGCGACTATATCATTCATGTATTACTATTACTTTCTGCATGGTGATATACTCTAACCAACAAATCATTACAGAAAAAGAATAATCTCTCATTTGGATAAGTTTTGTATGTCGATTTGATATACAGGGCATCGTTTAATCCTGACGAGATATAAGAGAAAATCTAAAGATACGTAAAGAAGATAAATTATTTTAATTTTATTTACTACTTTAGTGGAACGTGATAAAATTATATTTGCGAAATATCCTTCAGTTATGATGTATTGTTAATGAAATGGGTAAACGAATAAAGATATTCTTCTGAGAAATTCATTATATCTATTCGCAGAATACTTAGATTACTATTGTTTTGTCTCAGATTTAATGGTAATGTGGTAATTTAATTTAATGTTCGTAGTTCTCGTCCAACAGAATAAAAATGTTCATGTGTCAAGGAATATGTTGACGATTATTTACGCAGTGTGTAAAATTGACTTAACAGTTCGAATCACTGCTCAAGCTATGGGTTATAAAAATCAATAGAATTAATTATTCACACTATGTAACTATACAATAATTAACGAAGATGCTTTAATATAGGGGGTGCTGCTCGTTTATCTCATCGTGTTGCCTTAATGCATTATAACGATATTGATTTAAATGCATTTTCACTGCGTTGGTGTCGACGAGACATACTGATATAAAAATAAAATTGCTATGCTTTTGGTTTATAAAGATATCTTGTTCTGTTTCAATATTTTGTGTTTATTACATTTAGGTTTATTATTAATTAAGGCAATTGGAAATGTCCAATGGTATTGCATTTTGCATAATACAAACACTGCAATCCATGTCTAATGAATTATGAATGCTAATATCAACCAGAATTAAGCTACCTAGCAATTAAGCTTAATTTGATAGTGAAACATTTGTCTATTTCACTACAGAATAATCGCAGGACATCGTCATTATTTTGCAGAAAAAACTCTTCGACCTTATGGAATCATTCATTACTTCATCCTTGAATTTTATATTTCATATTATTTCAGACACATTGTATTTATTTTAATACTCCGTAAAATGTCAAACTCTGAAATGTACAATTCTACAATTTCTACAATTCAGTGAGATCTCCTATTCTGTTCTCTAGAGAACGACCATGCAACGAATCAATAAAATGAATGCCGCTTTTATGAAGACCAATATAAGTAGGAATAATTTATATCTCAATAAGACCATAATGTACGAAACAAGTGAGCTAACCTTCTAAACAAGGGCACTCATGATATAATTTTAATGAATCACACAAATGCATTTATATGCGTTAAGCTCCAGAATACTACGACATCATTCGAATTCACTTTTTGTGGTTCGTATGAAAGAATCTCAAGAAAACGATGAATGAAACAACAACATTACATTAGCTCACGAAAACGCAGTTCCCAAGGCTTATTTGCAGACGTTTAGACAATCTCAGACCTAATTTAAGACTAAAACACCAGTCGTCGCCCTTCGAGTTCTAGAAGCAGCGTCGTCCGAGAGGCGAAAGCAATCCCGTGACACCTGCCGCGGAAGCCTACCTCTTCTCAGAGAACGTCAGGAATTTCCAAGTCAATGGGATGCCAGAATTTGCCTCCTATCTCAATCTCTTTTCGCGGGGAGTGTCAAGGGTACCCCGCCGCCGGGACAGGTGGCGACTGGGCGCGGCGCGAGCGCACGTCGCCAGCGCAGCCGCCGCCGCCAACTCGCATTAAGCGCTAATGCGCGATTTGTATGCGTGGTCGCGCGGGTCACACTCTTTGGCACGGGTACGAGACTCACTCGCGCGCGCACGCACGCAGACGGACACGCACACGCGCGGGCACGCGAGCGTCCGGGCGGTGCACGCCGGACACGGGTCAGCCAGCGGCCGGCAGTGAGCAAAGGGCGACTGGCAGCGGCCACGGGACAGCGAACGGCGGCGGGCAGCGAACAAGGGGCGACGGGCAGCGAGAAAGGGGCGGCGGGCAGCGAGCAAAGGGCGACGGGCAGCGGGCGGCGGGCAGCGAGCAAGGGGCAACGGGCAGCGAGCAAAGGGCGACGGGCAGCGGGCGGCGGGCGGCGGGCAGCGAGCAAGGGCCGACGGGCAGCGAGCAAGGGGCGACGCCACTGGATAGCGACGGGCAGCGGCCACTGCAAGCGGCGGGTGGCCAGCAAGGGGCGACGGGCAGCGGCCACGGGATAGCGAGCGGCGAGTAGCAAGCAAGAGACATTCCGCGCTCGACTGTCGTACCGAACGGACCTCGCTTATCGTTGTGAACAGTGATAGCCGTGTGAATTTGAAAAGACTGTGAACCAGCGAAAATCTTGTGGGCTGTGGAAACAGTGCCACTAGTGAGTGCTACGTATTATGCACAACGGGTACTGCCCGACAACCGGGCAGATCATCAGTAATGCCTTAACAACACTAAATAGTGATTATTCCATCCCAGAACTCAACGCATCGATGTTGTATGAAGAAGCAACGGAAACCATCAGTTCAGAAGTTACATCAATGGAATCTCAATCAAGCCAAACAACAATGGGACCTCAGCCAAATCAACAGACCTCGTTCGGACAGCAAAACCTGGACTCATTACAAGGTAACGCTTCAGGCCAACATGCCGCAGGGCAAAATTTAAAGCGTCCTTCTAATGATGTTACCTCGGCTAACGAAACAAAAAGGTCTAATCTGCAATCAAAGCAAGCCAGCATAGACAGTTCAACGCAGTATTCATATTCGGTCCCCACTGGCAACAGATTTCAGCCACTGAGCAGTGAACTAGAACCTAACAATCAAAATTGGTTTAGTTACATAAATGAAACCTCGCCAAGTGTGTCAGAATCTGTTAAAATCCCGCCAATCTATGTCGCAAATATAACTAATATCACGAACTTTAGCAAGGAAATCAATACCAAAGTGACAAACAGTTTCACACTTCAATTCATAAATAATAGAGTTAAAATACAACCAGAGAAAATCAGTGACTTCAGAGACATAACCAAATATCTAATAAACACAGGAAGACAATTTCATACTTACAAGGACCCAGCAAATAAGAAATTCTCAGTTGTATTCAAAAACCTACACACATCAATCACAGAAGAGGAAATATACACTGAACTGAAAGAGAAACACCCATCACTCATTAAAGTTACCAGACTTCGAAAAGACAATAACCCAATTCCAGTAATAGCAGCCGAATTCAGTGGGGAAGAAAACATAGAAACTATTTTAGAAATAAATCAAATTTGTAATCTCATTGTAAAAGCTGAAAGGAGAAGGAGACCTAAAGGCCCCATTCAATGCATGAGATGTTTAGACTTTGGCCATACAAAAAATAATTGTAACCATAAAATAGCATGTATTTATTGTTCCAAAAATCATTATTCTGCAACTTGCCCCCATAAAAATGAACCATTCAAATGTTATCATTGTCAAGGAAACCACCGAGCAGACCTCAGAACAGTAGAATGCCCTTATTATAAAAAAATCAGCCAAAACCCTAACCTCAACAGTCCCCAAAATAGAACTAGAACCAATGAATCTTCAACAGCGCCACCCCAAAATACCCAAACTAACTTTCCCGGACTGAGAACCACTCAAAACATCCCCAATTTTACACACATAAACAACAGAAACCCAGCTCAAAATTTTAATCAGTGTAACAACCCCCAAAATCTAAACTCTCATGCACACACAAACGAGAACAGTTTTCTCAACTCCCTGATCAACACGATAGCTACTCACATAATCAATATAATCAACTCAATTATACCATCCATAATAAGCAACATACAATCATCCATCTCAGCATACATTAATAATAATTATGCAACAAACACAAATTAATAAGTTAATCATGCTCAATTGGAATGCAAATGGATTAATCAATAAAGTCAATGAACTAAAATACTTCTTGCAAGATAAGAAAATTGACTTTGCATGTATAACTGAAACACATTTAAACAGCAGTGTAAAATTCACCATACCAGATTATAAAGTAATCAGGACAGACAGACAAAATAATAATGGAGGAGGAGTAATGATACTCATAAAGAGCACCATATCATGCTATCAAATAATACTACCACCAACCCCTGGTATTGAGACAGCAGCAATTAAGTTCAATAATAACAACAATCTGGAAACTACACTAATAGTAGCATATAAGCCCCCCAATATAAAAATCCAAAATACCAATCTCAGCAGTATTATTAATCAACACACTCCAACAATAATCTTAGGAGATCTTAATGGGAAACACATACAGTGGGGAAGTAAAAGTAATAATTCAGCTGGGACACAATTACTACAATTAATAAACTACCACAAACTTAATATAATAGCACCCAATGAACCAACTTACTACCCATATGATCACTCTAGGAACCCAGATATATTAGACATAGGTATAACAAATATACAACAAACATTTTTCTCCACAGTACACCATGAAATGGACTCAGACCATCTACCAGTAATAATAACAACACAACATCCACTCTCCACACACTCACCCATTCCTCAGATCAACACACACATAATCAATTGGCACAAATTTAAAAATAATGTAAAAACATCCATCCCAAAATTTAAAATATTAAATACCCCTCCAGAAATAGACCAAGCAATAACAATACTCAATACTATTATATTAAGTGAACTACAGAACAGTAAATCAAACAAATCACTTATAAACACACACAATAAAAAAAATGAACTACCCAAAAGCATAAAAAATTTAATCTACACAAAAAATAAAACAAGAAGATTATGGAATCACACTAGAAACCCTGAAGTCAAAAAGGAACTAAATCTATTAACCTATATTACCAAAAAAACACTTTTCACTCACAAACAGCAACAATATAACAACATGATCCAAACATTAAGCTCTAGTAACAATACATTGTGGCAATTCAAAAATAAAATACTTAACAAAAGAATACTATTCCTCCACTTAAAACTAGCACAGGCAAAAAATTCTCACCTATTGAAAAAGCTGAAACCCTAGCAAAACATTTTGAAGATACATTCAAACCCAATGATTCCCACCCACACAACCTACATCAAACAATCACACAGATAGCTACATCTCCTAATTATGATGTACCCTCCAGAATCAGATTCACATCTCCTCAGGAAATAACAAATATAATAAAAGCACTCCCCAATAAAAAGGCCCCAGGACATGACAGAATAAACAATAAAATACTCAAAAATCTACCAAACCAAGCCATAGCATTCCTAAATAATATTTATAACTCTTCATTAAGAACAGGATATTTTCCACTTTTATGGAAACACTCTATAGTAATACCCATACCAAAACCAAACAAAAATCCATCAAGTGTAGAAAATTATAGACCAATAAGCTTGTTACCCTCTTTATCAAAAATTCTAGAGAAAATAATTCAGAAAAGACTCAACAATTACCTCAACAAAAATGGTATCATCCCCAGACATCAATTTGGATTCACAGAAAAGCTATCAACCACTCATCAATTATTAAGAATCACTGAACATATTCATACAGCATTCCAGAGAAAATTACACACCATATCAACCTTTCTAGACATTTCCCAAGCATATGACAGAGTATGGCATGAAGGTCTCATGTACAAACTTAAAATTAATGGTACACCCAAGTACTTAACCAACATCATCAATAGCTTCATAAGCAATAGAACCTTTGCAGTTTCAATAGATAAACATCTCTCAAACCCCAAACCAATTTTGGCTGGACTTCCTCAGGGCTCCCCATTGTCACCTATATTATTTAATATTTACACTGCTGATATCCCTACATCCAACACAATCAATATAGCACAATTTGCAGATGATACAGCATTGTATTGTTCTAGCACATCACTTGATATATTGAAAAACACAATACAACAATATCTAAACCAAATCAGTGCTTGGTCAAACAAATGGAAAATTAAATTAAATCCATCCAAATCAACAGCAAAAATCTTTTCATTAAAAACCATTTCAACACCACCACCTCTCACACTGAACAATAACATTATTCCTTGGACTCCACAAAACAAAACAGTGAGATATCTAGGACTACATTTAGACACTAGACTTAACTGGAAAGAACATATAAACATTAAAACACAACAAACAAAAGTCAAACTAATCCAATTAAAACCATTAATAAACAACCACAGTAAAATAACAATAGAAAATGCTAAGCTCATATATACAACAGTAATAAGACCCCTAATGCTCTATGCCTGTCCTGTCTGGATTAATGCAGCAAAAACCAATATCCATAAATTACAGGTCATACAGAATAAATTCCTGCGAACAATAACCAATGCACCCTGGTTCATCACAAACAAACAACTTCATAAAGAAATTCAAATAAAGCCTATCATACATCACATCACCAAGTTATCCCATAATTTTTATAACAATTTACCATCAATTACACAACTATCCCAATATAACCTAGGCAAAGCACCCAGAAACGCAACCAGAATAAAAAATAGATTTCCCAAGCATGTTTTTTATATACAATTTGCCAATTTGGATGATTCCTTGTGAGGTGCTCAGTGGGTTTCCTCTCCCTAATAATTAGTTTGTAAAGAAGTAATAGTTTAGTTTTTTAACGTAGATATTAAGCATCAAAAACATGTGAGAAAGTTTGTATTGCTAAACTGAGCCATGTATAATCTTCAAAATAATAAAAATTATTAAAAAAAAAAAAAAAAAGCAAGCAAGAGGCGACGGGCAGCGGCCACTGCAAGCGGCGGGTGGCCAGCAAGGGGCGACGGGCAGCGGCCACGGGATAGCGAGTGGCGAGTAGCAAGCAAGGGGGACGGGCAGCGGGCGGCGGGCGGCGGGTAAGGGACAGCGAGCGGCGGGTGGCGAGCAAGAGGTGATGGGTGGCGGGCAGTGGGACGGGGCAGTGGGTGGTGGGCAGCGAGGAGCGAGCAAGGGATGGTGGGCGGCTGGCGGCTGGTAATGGGCGGTGGGCTGATGGCGGCGGCTGGCGGAAAGAGGGCGGCGAGCGGCAAGAGACGAGCGGCAGGCGATTGGCGATGGGCGGCGGGCGATGGACAGCGGGTGATGGGCGGCTGGGGATGGGCGGCGGGTGATGGACAGCGGGCGATGGGTGGCTGGGGATGGGCGGCGGGCGATGGACGGCGGGTGATGGGCGGCGGGCGATGGACGGCGGGCGATGGACGGCGGGCGATGGGCGGCGGGCGATGGACAGCGAGCGATGGGCGGCGGGCGATGAGCGGCAGGCAATGGGCGGAGGGCGATGGGCGGCTGGCGATGGACAGAGGGCGATGGGCAGCGGGCGATGAGCGGCGGGCGATGGACAGAGGGCGATGGGCAGCGGGCGATGAGCGGCGGGCAATGGGCGGCGGGCGATGGGCGGCGGGCGATGGGCGGCGGGCGATGGGCGGCTGGCGATGGACCGCGGGCGATGGGCGGCGGGCGATGGACAGCGGGCGATGGGCGGCGGGCGATGGGCGGAGGGTGATGGGCGGCTGGCGATGGACAGAGGGCGATGGGCGGCGGGCGATGGGCGGCGGGCGATGGGCGGCGGGCGATGGACGGCGGGCGATGGGCGGCTGGCGATGGACCGCGGGCGATGGGCGGCGGGCGATGGGCGGCAGGCAATGGGCGGAAGGCGATGGGCGGCTGGCGATGGACAGAGAGCGATGGGCAGCGGGCGATGAGCGGCGGGCGATGGACAGAGGGCGATGGGCAGCGGGCGATGAGCGGCGGGCAATGGGCGGCGGGCGATGGGCGGCGGGCGATGGCCGGCGGGCGATGGGCGGCGGGCGATGGGCGGCGGGCGATGAGCGGCGGACGATGGGCGGCGGACGATGGGCGATGGGGAACGGGCGGGGGGCGATGGGCGGCGGGCGATGGGCGGCGGGCGATGAGCGGCGGACGATGGGCGGCGGACGATGGGCGATGGGGAACGGGCGGGGGTCGATGGGCGGCGGGCGATGGGCGGCGGGCGATGGGCGGCGGGCGATGGGCGGCAGGCGATGGGCGGCCGGCGATGGGGGGCGGACGATGGGCGGCGGGCGATGGGCAACGGGCAATGGGTGGTGGGCGATGGGCGGCGGGCGATGGGCGGCGGGCGATGGGCGGCGGGCGATGGACGGCGGGCGATGGGCGGCGTGCGATGGACAGCGGGCGATGGTCGATACTGTATGTAAAGTTACTTCAAAAGTCAAAATATCGAGTTTAAATTCCAGGGATCGTGACGTCAGAGCGATAAAGAGATATCGATTTTGATGAGAATCCTTTTGACGGATCAGTCGCCAGAGTCCACAAACTGACGGAAAGACACATTTTGCTGCCCACCGATTTGGGTAAGAAGGACCCCCAAAATGTGCAGTCTGACTACACAATGTCCGAGGAAGTTATTTAATACACACTGGTGCAAATACTTCATTTTTTTATAAGAAACATTTTTCTGTAAAAAATCGCCGTTTTTGCTGCCGCTTTACAAAACTTAATAAGTATTACTACTTAAGTAGTACTACGTAAGTAGCACGCTGAAACGTAAAATTTGCTTTCAAAACGACAAAATAAAAATAAAGTTCTAACATGCTTATTAATTCATTTGATCAGGCCGTAAGTTATAATTTGCCGCTTATCCGTAGACCAGACGCTGAGAAATATCATTATTTTTAATCTGAAATTAAAATTCGGACAATTCCATAAGTTCCACACCTTTTTACTTGAATTACTGAACTAGTACCGATGGTGTGCCTATTGTTTTTGAGAAAATTAAATTTCTTTCGCTTTCTGTGCATGCGGTTCATATCCTTCCTTAGTCTAACAGAAGATACCCCTTGCACGGGGAATTGTCATTCTCCACGTTGCAAGGAGAGGCGGGCTTGAATCATAAACGCCCTCGTTGCACGTTGCACTCAACGCGCATATTCCCCGGGCGCTTTTATCGCGCGTAGATGCCCAGCGGCTACGAACCGACGCCCAATTCGCTTTCCACCATCCTCTTCTCCGTCGAACCCTCCTCGCTTGCCGTGCGCAGCACTTCTTGCATCTCCCTTGTCGCTTCGTTCAATGCCAACTCGGCGCCGTCTAGAGATTCTGTACTGTTGGGACTCTGTACGCTTGTTACTCGTGTCTCGTACTTGATCGTAGATGTCGCGCGTAGTCGCGACTTTTGTCGCGCGTAGATGCCCAGCGGCAACGAACCGACGCCCAATTCGCTTTCCACCGTCCTCTTCTCCGTCCAACCCTCCTCGCTTGCCGTGCGCAGCACTTCTCGCACCTCCCTTGTCGCTTCGTTCAATGTCAACTCTGCGCCGTCCAGAGATTCTGTACTGTTGGGACTCTGTACTCGCTCGTGTATTCTCGCGTTCTGCCCTTGTCGCGCTCGTGTCTTGTGGCGCTGGTCTCTCGTCTGCACTAGAGTCCCTAAATCCAGAGAGTAACGCAACCGCTGCCATTTAATATCCTCTCACCCGATAGCCCCGCCAGGCAGAAATCAGGGGCTGATGGCAAATTATTACAATTGGTGACGTTATGGAGATTTTCAAGAATATTAATATTGGTTTTGGATAGATTCATGGTTCTCAACACACAATACCACACAGTTCCAATTCTCCTGGTAACTGGATATAAAATGATGGGATCGGTGGAACAATGAAATGCGCTACTCTCTGTATCTAGGGAATCTAGTTTGCACTCGTCTCTTGTCCGCGCTCGTCTATTGTCGCGTTCTCTCGTCGCGCTTGTCTCTCGTCTGCACTCGTCTCTCGTTCGAGCAATTGAGTCTTGTCGCGCTCGTCTTTTGTCGCATTCGCCTCTTGTCCGCCGCACTCGTCTCTCGTTCGCACTTGTCTCTTGACGTGCTCGTGTCTCGTTCGCTTGTCCCTTGTCCTCTTATCTCTTGTCCACTTGTCTTTTGTCCTCTTCGCTGGTCTCTCGTCTCCGCTGATAAATGTTCTTGTCAATCCACAGTGCTGTTTCTCGCCCTTCTCCACCCCTTCATATACTGTTTACAGTCTTCCTCCTTCCCACACTCGTGCTCCTTCTCTCCTTATCCTTCCAGCGGGCGCGCTGTCATAAATTTTACGACAATAGCAGATTTGTTTGTTTTGCTGTCATTGTTGTCAAAGACATGTGCGTTCTTGGTATTCTTTGCAAGTATCTTCAGTTATGCATTCCTGCAGCCACTATTTAGTTTGCACGCTATATTCGGTTTTTGTAACGCTCTATTCGAGATAAGTGCATAGTGACGTAAAATTTACGCTGCGCGCCGGCTGTTGTGCTAAAATATTGTATAATAATTTGGCCTAATCGAAATTTTCTGTAAAATGTCGAGATAAAGAATTCATGTGAACGAAAATCAGAATATCCTTCAAGAGCTGTCTGATCGGAGGAAGATCATGAATTGGATAGTGACAGTGACAGTAAACGAATGTTGAAAATATAGAAGAACATCAGAACAATACTGGATCGGAACAAGATCTTTATGATACTAAATACAAACGTTTATCAACGGATATGTTTTTTGGTAGTAAAAATCATTCTTAGATATTATAATGCGACATAAAATTCCATTGTTCTACAGTTTCTTTGATTTTTTTCAAGAGTCATTGAATGTAAAATTTACGACACGCGCCTGCTGGTGTGAACATTTTACGCGCGCCCGCTGGAAGGTTAATCCTCCCTTCCCTTGCGGTCTTGTCAGACACGTGGAACGCAGTGTCCCCCTCTCGGGACGCGGCCTTTCCCTTTGATCCGCAGCGCAAACTTTTCTAGATTAATTTTGGCCGCTTTCCCCCCCCCTCCCCGCATCCGCGCGCGGTGGTTGGTTTCGCTGCCAACTTGGCGGTGAAAGCGCAGCCTCTGTTGCGGGTGCTTCGGGCGGCGCGTGTTTGGTGAGGTGTTTCAAGGCGTTCTTGCTAAATGCGGCTCCTCACGCGCTGTGCTGTGCTGGCGTAAGGGCGAACACGACTGTTCACAGAACATTTTCTTTCCTTAATTTACCTCTAGGGCGAATGGTAAAATACCTATAAATAAGCAGAAGAAAGAGTGTAAAGCCTAGTTTTGTGTCTCACGTTTGTCTTTCAGAAAAGTAATAAATTACTGGACTGTTTCTGAAATGCGATGCTCAAGCAATGCAAATGCCTGAGAGGTCCTACAACATTTTTTAATCTGGAAAGGTCGACTTCTTAGTGTCATTTGAAGTAGATACCAACTAAAAAAATGAGTGTTTAGTTTGGTAGGCAAGGGATTTCACTGGAAACCTTTGCAAACGCATGTGAGAGAGCACGATCGGTGTCTAGGCTATTGTTAGAGAACGAATGCTTTCCTTAACATTATAGAATGGCAATAAGGTCCACTCCTTGAACTGTTCAAGGATTATCGCCTCTTCCTTATGTGACAACGTGGCCATCATGTGTTGTTCCCCACATTACAGACAACTAGGACCGTGGTATCGCAAATTAAGTCCTTACCACCCATAAAATCCCATGGAAATTCTAGAAGCCTGTCAATGTCCTGTTGGCTTGTCTGAAAACCTCTACTTGTTTCCAACGACTTCTAGTCACGTCTTTATTAGTTTCACAGAACTGATTGTTTAGCGTTATACTGAGCAGATCCTACAAACTTCTAGACATTGACGTAGGAACCTTACAATAATTATTGCTTGTACACACCCGTTACTCGTTTAAATCAACCGAGTCGTATGGGGTTTTCTCACCGGGTTTACTTTTGTAGTTTCGGGTTTACTCATGCGGGGTTTTCTCTTGGGGTTTAGAGTACTTGTAATCCCAGGAAATACCTGCGAGTTCACCACACCTGTAAACGTCAACCTTGTAGCGATCTGTGAGATCTCAACTTTTGGACACAACCGTAGCTCAAGTTCCCTGAAGTGAGGATTGAACGTTTTCATGATATCCATGACTGTATCACTGCCCCCTTTATATTCGAATGAGTTTTAAGTACTATTCCATTGATTCTCTTTTGCATTCTCTTCACAGTTTTCAGTTCGTGATTTCTTCCACACGAGTGTTTTAGATTTTTGTCAGTTGTCATTTGATGTAACGACGTGTACGTTTGTGTTGTCTTTGTTGTTAATCTCTGTAGGATTTCTGTTCAACAAATACATTATAAATAAAAAAAGTGTTTCCCTTTTATGAACATATTCGGTGTGTATTTATTATTTCGGAAATCATCTCTAAAATGTTGCCAATGAAATCAACACTTCCGACTGATGCCTTTGTAACTACTCTATTTATACCAAGACGAAGTTCCAAACCAATATCCTAAGCTTGCCTTCTGTATAGGCAAGCTAACTTTGGAGATATTCGCTTTTCTAAAGATAAAGAGGTTCTGGGAATTCAAGAGTCGCAGTGAGTTTGGTATTTGTTCCTGGAAAGAAGCTCTTTGATCATTTAACCGATTCTAATTGAAAATTTTCTCGTTGCACAAGATAAATAGTAATATCCAGAACGCTTACTGTTATGCATTTAGCTTCATTCAGTTTTTAAACTAAAAAGAATTGTATACAAAATTGAAATGATAATTTTAATTAACCAATCATTATTCATTACGTCATAACTAGGGGGCGGATTTGAATGAAATGTCATTTTTTCTTTTCACTTTTCCCTGTTTAGTATAGAAATTTATATTATTGTAAGACAATTACTCATTTTTATATCTTTTTTGTTGCATTTTTCGTCCATTTTGATTAATAAGTCATTTTTATCTATTTACGTCATTTTAATTCATTTTTCGATGATTTAATCGATTTTAATATAATTGTTTATGGTATTTGCTTCAAACAATATTTACGAGATGCGACAAATGTTCACCGCAGAATTCTTGAGCTGCCTTTTCGATTTCTTTGCTCATATATTGTAATGTTAGCTTCTGTGAGCTATATGTAAACTTACTGTGACATCGGCGCCATTGCCAGTTAGGCTGATTTCGCGATAAAGGCAGAGGTCTTCTTTTAAAGAAAACCAAAAGTTTGCTACCAACAAGTTTGCTGAAATCACTTTAAAAAAAGGAAGATGCCTTGATTACATCAGTAACATATCCAACAACTTGAGTTGTTCATCTAAAGTGGTTTTGATCAAATTTTGTACTTCATTTTTCTTTGTTTTATGGCATTTTAAAAAAATTTCAGGGCATTTTATTGATACTTTTTGGCAATGTTTTGGGTCATCAAACTTCGCCCCCTAGTCATAACTATTATAAAGAAGAAAAATAATTTATTGAAGTGTAAAAGAAATGTTGTGGTAGATATCGGATACTCAGTTAAACACATAATCAGTTAAACTCATAAAAACTTGTGCGTTGCTTTTAGTACAAACTAACTGCTTTAAATAACTACCGCAACGGTGTATTGAATCAATGAAAATTGATTTTTGAAAACATATAAAGGGATAGTACTTGAGGTGAAAAACAGAAACTGGTCTTCAAATTAATGAAATATGAAGTGTTGAAAAAATTTAATAAACTGAAACGTTATCGTACACCTTTGTTAAGAAATAATTGTCAGGTTAAGAAATAGGAAAATTAGTTAGAACTTGCTTTCGATGCCAAAAACATAGAAGTATTAAAAACTTGACACCTGCCACATAGTACATTATCTCTTTTTATAATTTGTTTCCATACATACGATCGCTATTCGCAACATAATAATACTGTTTACGTTTGTTCTACACTTTTTTTTACCCTCCAGTACTTTCCAGTAACCAGTACCAGTCAATTTCATTAAATTAGCGTCGGATTTGCGAAACCCTTCAATATTTATAAAAAGGTTTATTCCGTACTTTACTGGAAATTAAATTTACAATTACTAGTAATAATACATGCATTTGTTTCACCTTTTTTATTATTTAGAGAATTCACCGAATACAAAAGAGAATTTATTAGAAATACCATTCCCTGCGAAATGTTAAAACGCAACCTTTCAAAACGCGATTCAACCAGAGATTTCCAAGAACATCATGCTTCTTTAGCAAATAATCTACGCTAATTTACTGTTCGGAACGGCGAAGATTATTTTTGGTCCGTGGGTTCGACATCTCTCAGACGTTTCGCAGCAGGCAGGCACTTATCTGAATCTGTCTGTTTAGAAAGCGGCATTTCTTCTACGGCCCGTCTCCCTCCTGGCCGAAAACGTATTAGTAGCAGCGTTGTAAACAAGTTTCTCAATCTACAAGAGGGCAGTTAAACACTGCGGCGACGGTATTTTTGAGTGAGTGAGCGGCAATTCGCGGACCCTCGGCCGAATGGCATCGCGCGCGGGACTTTCTTCCGCGAAACGGGGAATCTGTGGGCGGGCGGGGGACGCGGCCGGGGCGGGTTCCTGCCGAGAGGTTTTGCGCCGGCCGCCGCGCCGCGCCGAAGCACTTCCTTATTGGCGCAACTCGCCCAGAATGCTGTCGAAGCGCGGCGCGGGAGACGGAGTCCAGCAGGGCGGAGCGCAAGAACCAGAGTGGAGGCTGCGGCTGGCACTAGGATTGCCTCCTCATGGGGAGGTAACTTGCCGCCACTTCCCTTGGTAGGAGTCATTTAATCTCTATATATTCAGGGTGTCCGGGGAGGAAATGTAGAAACTTCGAAAATAAGCTCTTAAGACAATTCTAAGCAGATTTTGTCTAATAAACTACGTGGATATTCCGAATGGTTGGGCCGCAATGAGCACTGAAAAGTTGGTTTGAAAAATTGGTTTCTAGGCAAAAATTTGCATTATGGAGTCACATACACACTCAAGAAACATGTAAATTGTTTATTATTTACAAAACAAATGAATATATTTGTTCAGAAAGAAAAATTAATCGAGAAATAAAAAAGCAGCCGAATTGCGTAAATTTACAAAAGAAATAAAATTTCTTTTGTAAATAATAAACAACTTATGTTTCTCGAGTCTTTCTATGCTTCTATAATGCAAATTTTTGCCTAGAAACCAATTTTTCAAACCAACTTTTGAGTGCTTATTGTCAGCACCGCGGGCCCTCGCGGGTGGCGTCGGGGATCGATCGGGTGATCGAGGTCCACCCCCCTTTTTTCACTCACCTGATTCAGTTGCCGGCTAACTCAGGCGCAGAGACTCTCTATAAGAAATGGGAGCCCATGGACGGACGCTATTTGTTACCGAATGAAATTCACTGAGGTTATGAGGAACAAGTAAAATTTAATTAACAAAAAAATGAAGAATTACACAAAAAAGAAACCCTATTACTAATACCCTTTCCCTCTTAAACCCAAAGACATCCCTCCCCTTTTTCTGGTTTATCCCGCAACTCCCAAAAAATAGTTTGAATTTACCCCCCTTTCTTTTCCCAGATCAACTAATTTCCTTACTTACTAGAAGACAATACAAACTAAAGTACAATTTACCAACATACAATTTAAGAGGTTTATCCTCAAAAAACAACAGCCACAGCGCGGCTCGCTTATGATGAGGCACAGGTCTGTGAATCGGGTCATTCACCAAAGTCTACGGGACAACAGACCGTATTTTCAGATGGCTTCGCAGGGTCGATGTCCGACCTTGGGGCGGCGTCCTCACGGCTCCGTCTTCGGCGATGAAAGGGCCGGCAGTAGGTCACAGCTGGTCGGCAAGGTCCGCGCCGGCGGGGGCGGGAGGCAGGTACTCGTGCACGAAGTCGGCAGGAAGAGGTAGGCGGAGACCTCTTCGCAAAACTATGACCTCGTAGCGGTCGTGGGCGTAGTGACGTGACTCGAACTGAATAATTCTGACTCGCGTGCGTCACTCGGTTGCACCGCGCGATCAGCGATAATCCTTTTTCAGGCGACCGGACGAGATTGCTCTGCGCCTAACAAAGTACCCGCGAATTGGTCACAATTAAAGTCCTTTGCCAATTCAAAAACAAACCACATACGTGATAGCGAACGTCCGTCAGGAGCAATTCCACGTTCCGCTTTACACACAGCGCGCCAAAAACTTAGAATAATCCGCGCCAGTGGCGTTTACCCCGGACGACGCACCGCAACGGCGCGCGCTCCTCGCTCCTCCCCGAACCTACTCTCAAAACCGTCGCTTCCCTTCTCCTGGTTTTTTACTTGGTCACCTCTCGCGAAGCCTCTGTAACCCCCTCTCCTTACTTATTTGCCGAAAGTTCTGGAAAGATTTTTAGTTTAAATTTTGAGAGGTTCCTCTCTATTGGCAAAAGGCAACTGCGTCTCAGTTTAATCTTGGCCAATGTGCGGAAGCGTTTTCTAGCCGAGTTCAGTGGAAAAATTCCACTCAGCCCTCTCTCTCTAACGTCGGGGGGGGGGCGGGTCGCCTGGGGATGGGGCGGCGCCAGAGAGGCGCCGATCGGGTCGTAATTCTGGTACCCACTGCCCCTCCGCCGGACAAAGCATGCGCGAAGGGACCTCTGCCTATGCACGTGTCCGACGCGAATTGGCCCTACCCTCGCACTCACAAAAGGAGGCGCTGCGGAGGCACGCGGCAGGCTACAATGTCGTGCGTTTAAAATCATTTTTTTTCAACTATTCGGTACCGTCACATTATTTCGCCTCAACCATTCGGAATATCCACGTAGTTTATTAAACAAAAATTCTTAGATTTGTCTTAAGAGCTTATTCTCGAAGTTTCAACATTTCCTCCCCGGACACTCTGTATATATAAAACTAGATGTTCCGACAACATTGGACCAATCTGGTTGAAAGTTGGCACTTCTACGTGTTTTTTCATCCAGACGTTTTATGTGCTGTTAACTTTGTTGTAACTCTACTACATGGCGCTGAAGAACAAAACTAAATAGTCACGTCAAATGCAACCCACAACACACTCGGCAGCATTGTGAATCTATATCGTTAAATAAGTCCTAAACGTGGCATTCTAGGGCCTTAAACACTAAAATTTTGAGGCTAAAGTCCTCATTCTTCTCAAACGATCTCTTCTCGAACATTATATTACATTTTTGTTGGTCCGGCGCTTCCCGATTATATCTCACCTGCTCAGAGACATGCAGAATCTGCATGTACATGTGAATGAGAGGGACAGAGAACGGCAGAGACAGAGACACACAGAGACAGACAGACAGGGACAGGGTGACGGATGGAGGGAGAGGCAGTGAGAAAGGGTGATGGGAGAGGAAAGAGAGAGATGAGGGGCAGAACAACGTCTGCCGAGTTTTCCTAGTCTAATACAGAAGGGTAAATTCTTCCATTTGTAAAGTGTTCCAATTGTTTTATTGATTGATGGTTAGTGATTTCAGGCGAGTCATCTATTTGGTCATCATACCCGTAAGTGCAGTGAATGTTTTCTCCTTGGGAGGTGGCGGTGATCTTCCTCCGCTGGATGGCGATATCCGGAGCCGACTATTAGTCGGCTAGAGGGGTTTCCCTAACCAGGTATCTCCCACCAGCAATGCGTCGCTCCTGCCGGGACAAGCTCTAAGCGCCCGACCAGCCTCCCGTCTTGTATGGTAGTGTAGTATATATTAGTGTGTGTGTACGTAAGGGGTGAGAATAGGACAAGGAAGAGGAAGGAATGATCGCGC
This sequence comes from Acheta domesticus, assembly GCA_031308135.1. Classification (NCBI taxonomy): domain Eukaryota; kingdom Metazoa; phylum Arthropoda; class Insecta; order Orthoptera; family Gryllidae; genus Acheta; species Acheta domesticus. The sequence continues at coordinate 23,648,699 of JAHLJT010009355.1, read as the reverse complement.
GCGGTCCGTGGCCCGTTCATAAGGCGTTTTGGCATTCGCGTGGTGTTGATCGGAGAAACCACGGAAAACTACCGATCAGAGCAGACGGCCGCTAGAATTCTCCTGCAGAAAGCGACTGAACCCGACCTAGCTGTCTAGCCAGTGTCGAAAACAATGCCTCACCATCGGGACTCGAACCTCCCGGTAAGGAGCCCTGCAGAAATATTAAGGTCCGATTAAATTAAGAAGGTAATTGACAGTTCTGTGTGACGTCAGGACGCCTCTCCCGTTTCCATGGCAGCTGCCAACCAGAGAGATGAAACGTGACGTGTCAGGTGGCTCAGTTGCCACTGCCGAACACGGGGAACATTTGAGCATCGCACAGCGACTTCCCTGCCTGCGTTTCTGCCTGTGCTGCGCGCGCAATGTGTACTGTGTTGTGATGAGTTGCGTTGAGGTTAGGCTTTTGTCGTATTTTTTACACTTTTACACGTATTTTTGAAGTGTTTGTTTTCGTGTCCCGGTAACACGTGCTCAGTGGTTTGCGACCTGGCAACGTCGCTCCCCTCCACTCACAAGTGTCAATCACCTTCTTAATTTAATAGGACCTTAGTTGATGCCCTGAGCGACCTCTCCCGGTGTGTGGTTTTGAATCGCCTCTATTTTCGGAGTCAGAGAAGAATTAAAATGGAGATATTCAGAAATTTAGTTTATAAAGATAGTGTTCAATTTACTGTAAACGTTTTGTCGACTTTGTGTCTCGAGCATCGTCCAAGCACGGAAAACTAATGGCTTGATTTCGGGATCATTGTAATGCATGAATGTTTTGATCATGTGACTATAGCGAGGTTGACTTCTCATAAGACCTAAAAAAAAATAATATTCCTCCATAAGTAAACATCCATCTACTCCCATTCACCTCTCCATCACCCTACCATTCTTCATAGTGGAAGTAAAAGTGAATCAACCGTTATGATTTCTCCGGGAGAGAGGAGGAGTATATGTGTGTGTGTATATATATATATATATATATGTGTATATATATATATATATATATATATATATATATATATATATTCCTTCCTTTACCAAGTTACTTACACTTCAGTTACAGTTGGTTACAAAACACAATGCATTTAATTACAAGAGAATAGCGTTGGGTTGCTATTTCTTACAATGAATTGGAAAAATCGTGTTTGACCACACGGTACCAAAATATAATTTATAATTCATTAATGACATTGATAGCTTGATAGCATTTCAGAAACTTCTTTTGATAAAATGTGGAAACCAGATTTGATTCAAATTTTCTCCGTCTGAACACTCCTGTCTGTACTGTAGAAATCCTGATCATTCTTTAATTAAATAATTCTTTAATGCAAATGAGGTGGAGGGGTCAACGATGAACTTCAGTCTTGTTTCTTTCTCCATATTTGTTTAGGGAAACAATTTCTGTTTCATCTGTTTGGTTCTTTGTTATTAGAACTTTAATTATAAGTAATAGTTTCATCAATCAACTCCTATTGATTCTTTACAAAACAAGTGAGAATGCGTGACGTACCCAAACTTCTCCTCTTCTTAGTGTTGTTAAAGATCATTTAAAGATCTTCATTGGAATGAAATTATGCAAAAAAGCATTCAAGCCACAAGGATCACTATGGTTGAAATATTGAAAGTTTGGAAAGGTGGGACATGTCCTAAAATTTTGAGCAGCAAGAATGCACGTCAAAAATTAGATATTGTAAGATATGGCTGCAGAAAAGTTAGAAATGTTCTTTATATTTACGTCACGGATAATAGAAAAAAATTGTTTCGTGTAGTTCAATATTGTCTCGAAAACTAATGAAATGAGGAGGCTTTACAAATTATGAGACAATACGATCACTAGATATCGGATGTTTAGGCACTAAAAAATCGCCTTTTAGGCGCCTTAAAAGGCACTGAAAATGTCACGAATAAGGAGAAAAAAAGGCACCGTCAAAATTACATTCACAATAAAAGTAAAAATTATTTGTAAAACTCCATACATATTTATAACTCTTCTACATTTTATTCTTAATTGTTTCCTTTGCAATATATTACCAGTAACTTTTCAAGGATCGCAATTTCAAATCTGCAGCGATTGGGAATAAAATAAAATCAATGTGAATATGGAGAAGGATTTCTGAAATCTACTCATGTGTCTGGTATATATTTTAGAAGTATAAAATTAACAATACTGAAACCTTCTGGGAATTTACATTTATTTCCACTCAAACGGTGCCCTCGGTGTATTGTCAATCGACCAGTTTCTCAGAACATGGTTAGTATTTATGAAATAGGGAAATGAAGAAGGATATGTTGGTATACTTTCAGGAATTCTCTCGCATTTCAAAATACAAATACGTAAATTGAAGGTTTCGTAATTAATGGTCAATTTGGACCATGGCCGATTTTCTGATATCTTAGCATTGTATATAAAAATAATGTATAAAAGGCAAAAACGTTCAATAATTCTAAAGAAAAGACATTTATGCTAAAATAAGCAAAAATAAGCATTATAAAACTTCGTCATATGTCATCATTTGTCATGATTCGTGCACATTTATTATCAGCCTTTAAATAAGTTTGCTAGAAAAAAATAGGCGTTTCCCTAAACATCCGATGTCTAATGATCACTATTCACTGTGAATACGGAATTTACGAAAATATCATGGGCAATCGAGTATTTTATATTTACCAAGATCTGTACGAGTATATTCTAGGGAAAATTATGGCAAAAGAAAAACTGTTTAACTTCACTTAAAAACGTAATACACCACAGATAATATTCACTGAAATTTTTTGTGCGAGGGCACATGTGTCAGATGATCATTGGACATTGGGTTTATATAAACACATAAATCTTTTTATTTAAAAACACTCTTTGAATTTAATAAAATTTCCTCTATTAGCTGCTCTAACAACAAACATACTCTCATGTTTCCGCAAGATAAAATGTTAATGCTTTCAATAGATCCATTTCACCTCTCGTAAATAAATTAAGAACTAATGACGGTAGATGAGCGTTCATTCTATTACTTTTATGGATTTGTTAAAAGTTTATGCTCATCTTTCATTTAAACTAAAAATCATAAAATTTGGTTGGTAAGAAAGTTCAAATATCTTTCTAACAGAAAAGTCTTCGTGCTTTAAATGTAAAGATATTTTGCAAATTTTTAGATGTCAATGTTTACAACATGAATTTTTGTCAAAAAATCCATGTGTTTCACTGCAGCGTTACACAACTTTCTTTATACTACGAATGTAGTTTGTGAGAAAGTAAAAATGCAGTGATACATTAATATAATGAAGTAGGATGCAAATAAATTCTCTCAAACATCTCAAACTGGCTTAAAATTCAAAGCATACAAAACTTGTGGCTTAAATTTCGCGCTTATTTTCATCGTGCGAAGCATTTTTCAGCTTCAATTGAGCAACTTTAAGTAAAAGAAGGCCATGAAAGTAGAAATTTAGTTTATTATGAATTTCATTAATATTGTGGCATACAGGGTAGTTTTAAAATTAATTTACTGCAAGAGTTAATAATTCAACTTTATTTGGAAGCCCGATTCGTTCGTTCAAGACATGGCTGTTACTACAGCAGCGTTCCCTGTTTGGCGGCTGAATCTAGCAACTTTTTCTCATTTTCTCGCAGACCATCTAGTACGCCCTTCTTCAACTGCTGTGTCGACTTGGGTAGGACACAGACTTCTCATTTTATTTAGTAAAAAATATTTTCCATTGTATCTTAAATACCACAGAAGGTGGATGGATGATGATTATGAAAATGAATTGTAAGTATTGTGTTAATTAAGATAATTTTATGCACATTTTAGCGTTTAAAGTAAAACTTAAATCTGAACTCGCTGCACGTATCCACGGTTGTTAAGTAGAGTTCATAGATATAGTGTAGTTGCAACATAGTTATGTATGTAATATTTATTGTATATAATTTTGCTATTGATAGTACTTTATTTTGAACTCTGGCACATATGGAGATGGTAGGACTATAAGTTGCACGAGGAAGTGTCTAAAGAGAAAGTAACAGATCAATTCCTTGTTTCTAAAAAAAATCTCAACGCAACTACATTAATTTATTTATGTAAATTACAAGTTAAACGCATGTGGATTACTAAATATTGTGCAATCTAGATTATTTAAATTTTGCTAATATTCTGATGTCAAGAACATAATTTTTAAGTTTCATTTGTTCAACATGTTTGGCGTTGAAGTATTTAACACGACGTTTACACTTCCCATCTATATTAGGGTGGGAAGTGCTTGGATTTCTTATTGAAATTTACCAAATTAAAAGCAGATACGATGAAATATCCAGATAGGTTGAAAATGAGGAATGGAAATATAGTTTCTAAAGGTTTTGGAATTATGAACGTACGGTTTCCACAAGATAGTTGCATCTGTTATCTCAAAAAGTAGAGTTCATATGGTCTTTTGAGGTTTTTATTCAACAGATTGAGTGCTTTCAATTGCGTACTTAAGATTAGAACTAAAATATAGATGCAAGAAATTGGATTTGAGTGGGGAATTCACCAGAGCAAGGGAACGTGGCTCGGGCTAAACAGACTTCTCGCAAGTCGACGGGGGAAACGGGAACGCGCCTATTTTGCTGACCTCCAGCGCCGCAGAAACGTTAGTCTCCTTCATTTGTGTAGCGCCATAGTAAACGCTCGAAAACCTTAGTGTTCTGCGATTTCACGCCACTGTGCCGAGGCCAATCCTACCATTTCAGGGACTAGGGACAAATCCTAGAACGAAGTCAGTAACGACATTAGCCTACCGGCGCACGCAATGCGCGTTCTTTAAATGCAAAACGCGTGAGTATTTGTGCTGTTTCAGGTCGGCTGCTTCGCTCATGTACCCGATATTCGGATCGTTCGGAAGGGAACGTCCCTCTGTGAACCAAGGTGAGAAGCTCCTTTATCCTTTGCACTTCCAGAGACTTATTCAAAATAGCACAAAATGGTGGTGCGCCCCTGAAAGTTACCAAAGTGGACACAATGGGCCCTTCCAAAATGTTTGCTTTATTTATGCAAAGCACGTGGAAGTAACGCAGAGGTAGTGGGTTCTAGATTAGCGGATTTGTGATAAATCTGAAAATGTCAAAATTTCAAGGTAATATGAACAAGTACACTACATATTACATATACCCTCCATGTTTGATACATCTTAATACGAAGAATACCTTAATAAATTCTTGACAATGCCTCACATCAACTAATTTCAATTTGAATCATAATATGTATCTGGACATAAGTGTTAATACTGTTTTAAAAATCGTACGCAGCTAAGTGAAAGAAGAGCTTTGGGATACATATCTCTCTAGGGTATGAAAATTATTAATCTAAGTAGGGCAAACAATACTTATCTTTCAATGACACATATTTTTTTGAGTATGTAGGATCAGCATAATCTACGGTATTTTAGTTGTAGAGTTCTTGATTAAGTATTTCACTCATGAAAATTTGTACTCTATCTACATAAATACAAACCACACAAGCCCTGAAAATTAAGCAAGTGTAAAGTTTCAAAAACAAGAACTAGTGGTGCTACAACAGCACATTCCTTCCCTTATTATTGGTAAAGTTTATGTATATTACTACATTACGTCTACCCACTTCTTATCAATTCTCTATCATACCCATACCCATACCCCTTTCGATTCCTCTCCAACTAATGCTCCAATTTCCTTACGATCTGTCACTGCTTCGACAAGTTGTCACATTCAATTTTGCACTTGAGGTACAAATGGAGCAAATATAATGTAGCAACTACTGTGGGATGTAGCAGAAAAACATTCATGTTGGACTAGGTACGGTACAGAAGATTTATGTACTGTTCCATCTTTTAAATAAGAGTTTATCGAGGCTGCTCTACAGAGCAAATAGATATTATTTGCTGTACAGAACACTGTATTGAACTTGGTATTTTCCAAATTCACGTTTATCTGGCAGTCTATTATTGTGAAGAAAGGGAATTAAACAAGGGTCTACGAAATTGAGGTTTCTGAATTTATGTACGAAATAATATCATACTACCTTCGAAACGGAATTAAATGAGTAATTAAATGGAAATGTTTTTGAAATATCTTTTGTACATCTTCCTACTCCCATCCTTCCCGTCTTCCATCCACCCATCCATCCTTCCATTCCCAGTTATCTTACTTTGTACAGGCCTCCAAGAAAGCGAGCTAACATTTTGTACCACGTTCTTAAAAATCTACAGATGATGCCATGGGGGTACCGAGTTTGGTCCCTATTATCTTCCTACTACACGTACCCATTCGTTTTAAAACGGAAGATGAATTCTCTTTGCTGATTATACTGATAATACGAAGATTCTTTACAAAAATGAAACAGGAAATAGGACAATATCAGATATTTCAAATTGGGTTTGCAAAAAAAAAGCGTAAACGAAGGGAAAACGTTTCAATGCAGTTTGCATTTTCAAATAAACAATTGAATAGTTAATTAAAAATGAACGATCTCTAATTGACTGATAAGCGGCTCGAAATTTTCCAATGAAAATTTTCATGTAGAACAAGGTTTTACTCTTCTCTAATATTCTTGGAGACATATTTAAATTCTATTATTGGGAGAGCGAAAAATTTAGAAAATATATAAATATGTTTTTAGGCACCGTTAGGGAGGATGTGGGAAAAGGGTGGGACAATACCGAAAAGAAAGACCGGTAGAGGTTACTCAGGGCATCAACTTATGTCCCTGCAGTGCCTCTGGCTGGGAGGTTCTAGAGGACAATAATGACAGGATTTTCGATTCTAGTTACATAGCAAAATCGAATTCAGTCGCTGTCTGAAAGAAAATTCTATTGGCCGGCTGTTCAGATCAGTAGTTTTCCGTAGTTCTCCGATCAATACCAAGCTAATGCCACAGCAATACCCGAAGAAACAGGCCACGGTCTGCGTGCGATTTTTCCTTCCCATTCCTTGACCTATCCTACCCCTTACACATTTACTCATACATGCACTACACTACCACTCATGCCAGGAGAACGGTTGGGGGCTTAGAGCTTGTCCCGGCTGCGGTAGTGGCCCGCTGGTGAGAGGTACTTGGTTGGGGAAAACATCTCTAGTCGACGGGATGTCGGCTCCTGATCTCCCTATCCAGCGGGACACGATAGTCACCTCCCGAACAAAACACTCACTACACTTATGGAACCTATACTTTAGCAGTTGACGTGTCCGGAATCACTAGTAATCAATCACCGAAAAGATAACCTAGACTAAAGGGATTAGAAAATTATCTAGTGCGAGACTGTAACTTTCTTGCCCTATTTATCGTAATATCAATTTTTGTTAATATTTTTGTTGTAAATATAATTATCATTTTTTTTTGGCTTCGTTAAACATTTAGATGAATTTATATTAGACTGGCAGAAATTATCAGGGCTCAAAGGAGTCGCGTGTCGTATCTCTTATCTCTCACTGTCCGAGCTATTGTGTTATAGCTGGGATAATACGTGGTTGTATTCTTGAGCTCGCAACGCTTAGTGGCAGCAGATGACTACACTCAGTATCCTGTTAAACAGAGAGAGAGTAACGACGTGAGATGAGGAAAAGCCGCCACATTTGTATTGCATCAATTTCTTTGTTTGGGGAATCGCAAATTATAGTTGAAAGTTCAATTTGAAAAATTTGTGTGTGTTACATACTTTTTTCACAGAACACCCAACGTACTTTTTCTTTGCATGAAAAGTATTGTTTGTCGTAAGAAAATATAACCAAAATAAACTGCGTGTTAACAATAGACTTGTTCGTTAGGACTCTCAACAATATTGACGCGAAGTGCTGTTGACTCTCAAACCCGACTTGCCACTTCACTTCGTTTCTCAAGTCTGAAATAAATCTGCCTAATAATTTATTTATTTTGTGTTTAATATCGCGTCAGCTGCTATGATAATAGGTGCCACGATGTAGTGAATGTTATAACACGGGAGGTGGCGGTGTTCTTTCACCTTTAGAACGTAAATTCGGCGCCTACCCATACATCGGCGGATTGATTGATTGTTGGTTTTCCCGAACGCGTCAACTGCTACATTTATTTTCATGCACATCGTAGCAGGTAAATAACTATTTCTCAGGTACCGAGACAACGTACATCACCTGTAATCTAGATCGATGAAAGGACCTATTTCTCGCGTGGCTCTATTCACGCAGAAACGCCTTAATGGTCTCCGATGCGCTGTTGCCGCGCTAACGGGCCACGAGATCGTAAATTCTGGCGCGAAATCCTTTCTCCGGGCGCATGAGACACGCCGCAACAAAGCCCTGTTATGGTGGAATGGAACGCCGCATTTGGTGAACCGAGGAAGCAGTGATGCCAAGCCAACAGCCCCTCTTTGGCCCCTTTCTATCCGTTTTTCGTCATTTTTTTGGGTGACGGATAAAACTAGAATATGCTTACCGCAAAGAGTTTTGGTATTATGAATGTCAAAAGGCAAATAGCAAAGAGAAGTGACTGGAATTTCCGCTGCGTTGTGGTTTTATCATCAGTATGCGGTATCACTGAAGTCCTGGGAAAAAATGACAAAAATACAACATAGACTACTTTTCTGGAGATTTTTTTTGGAGTTTTACGTTCGTTAATAAAAATGCACCCTGCACAATTGACATAGTCTGTTTTCTAGATGTAAATATTACAAATACCGTTGTCATTTTATCACCCATCAATTTTCATAAATGTCTTCCTTTTAGTAAAACCGTATATTGAATATTTGTGTTTTGACATGGTTGATGAGAAGAACTGTTATTTTCAAACATAAGATTTCTACTTCATTTTCAGAATATGGTGTTCAACAAAATCAGCAACATGCAATTAGATGAAATTAGCAGTTATATAACAGATTTTCCTTTGATATGACGGCATCTTTGATAGGAAATGTAGCGTAGTATGAAGAATAGAATTGTCAGGTTGCTTAAAAATTGTTTTGTAATTTTCATTTTTTTGTATTTAATTTTCTTTGACTTTTTTTTTCAAGAAAAATAAGATAGAATAGTGTCTAATGCTCTGTATTAACGCACAGTGAAGATAGTTATTCATTATATGCTCACTTTAGAATATATTAGAATGTAATGTACGTTAGATAGTTTTTGAATATGCATTAAGTAATACACTTACTACTTCAATTATTTGCTGTGTGACACTTCTTCTTCCTCCTCCTCCTCCTTTACAAGGGTCGGGAGCCAATGGCTTTTTCTAATATTCAGAACTGCTCTGACCACCTCAGTCTAGGTCTACTCATATCTGAGGCCCCTGGGGTGTAAGTGAGCTAACTTTGGTAGCCTATTTGGCTCCATTCTGTTTACATGTTGGAACCGTTTCTGTTGGTATTTTTCATAATGTCATGTACCACACTATGAATATTTTGCCTTAACCTTATGTCTTCGTTTGGAACTCTGTCCCTCAAGTTTAGACGCTGGAGAGCTCTTAAAAAATTCACTTGGTGAGCCCCAGAATCTTCTTTCATCATTCTTTCGTCTTCTAGTCACTTTTTCGTTTCACATGAGAAGCAGGGAGTGGATTGAGATACCACTTTGTGAAAACTCACTAGTGTGCTATTCAACATATTTTTAAAATGACTCTTCATAAAGCCATTCAACTTATTACCTACATTCTCTTGCATTTCGGTGTTAATGTCATTTGTTATTTTGCAGTCAAGGCAAGTGAAGTTAGATACTTGTTCAATACTTTCGTTGTTGATAATTTCTTTCTTTTCAAATATTTACCTTGGAATGAATGAATGAATATTTATTTTATTGGCTTTAACCTTAATTATACGCCATTATACAATATTATGTACATCATTAATCAATGAAACAGTCAGATCAATACAGTTATTCAAAAACAAAAAATATAAAAACAGAAATTACAAAAACACATTAATTACAAAAAAACATAAAAGTAACAAAACTTTTAGTGTATTTACATTACATGTTCACAGGTCATGTGTTACAATGAGTTTTCAAAAACCATGACTAGGTATAGCAAACCAAACTAGGTATAGCATACCAAGGTAAATATAAAAGTCATATTTACCTTGGTATGCAGTACCTAGTTTTTTGAACAGATGTACTTCAATTATAACTCTGCAGCAGCATTGTGACAAATAATTTCCATTAACAATTTTCATAATCGGATTTTAAAACCTCCAGTTCCCAGAGTTTTTTTAAAGAGGTCCATTTGATGCCGTGGAGCTTCATCGTGGGCTCGCCAGCGCAGCCGCGTCCAGCGCTCGGGCGCTTCGGCGAATCCCTTTGTTCTCTGTTGATTAAGAACAATGCGAGCCCAGCCCGGGCGGGACACGGCGCGCCGGGAGCCGCCGCGGAGCGACCGCGGCGCGGCGCGGCGGCGGCCGGCAAAGACAATAAAAGAAATGGCCCCGCGTACGACAAATTATGCAGGAGATGAATGGAGCGCGCCAGAGAAGGCTACATGCCAGCTGACACACGGTGGCGGACGCGGAGACAGAGCAGGTGGGCGGCTGGGTGAGTGAGTGGATGGGTGAGCTGGTGAGGATGCAAATGAAGTGAGTGGGCGGTTGTAAGCGCAGGGAGGTGATTTAGTGGGTGAGTGAATGAGTGATTGCGTGGGTGAGTGATCAAGTGGGAAGTAGGAGTGCAAATGGAGCAGCTGTTGGGTGAGTGGAGGAGCGGAGGAACAAGGTGAACAAACGAGTGAGCGACTGAATACGCAAGAAAGAACAAAAGAACGCTGACACACGGTGGGAGACGCGGAGACGGAGCAGGTGGGCGGCTGGGTGAGTGAGTGGATGGGTGAGCTGGTGAGCATGCAAATGAAGTGAGTGGGCGGGTGTAAACGCAGGGAGGTGATTGAGTGGGTGAGTAAATAAGTGCGTGGGTGAGTGATCAAGCGGGTAAGCGAGTGGAGACGCTGCAGGGTGTGAGTGGAGGAGCGGGTGAGTGAGAAGGTGAGCAAGCAAGTGAGAGCCTGAACACGCAAGAAAGAACAAAAGAACGCTACATGCCAGCTGACACGGTGGCAGACGCGGAGACAGATCTGATGGACGGCTGGGTGAGTGAGTGGATGGGTGAGCTGGAGAACATGCAAATGGAGTGAGTGAGTGAGTGGGTGAAAACTCAGGTAGGAGATTTAATGAATGAGTGATCATGTGGGTGTGCGAGTGGAGAAGCTGTGGGAAGAGAGTGGAGAGGTGGGTTGAAAAGATGAGCAAACGAATGAGCAGACTAAACACGCAAGAAAGAACAAAAGAACGCTACATGCCAGCTGACACGGTGGCAGACGCGGAGACAGAGCTGATGGACGGCTGGGTGAGTGAGTGGATGGGTGAGCTGGTGAACATGCAAATGGAGTGAGTGAGTGGGTGAAAACTCAGGTAGGAGATTTAATGAATGAGTGATCATGTGGGTGTGCGAGTGGAGAAGCTGTGGGAAGAGAGTGGAGAGGTGGGTTAAAAAGATGAGCAAACGAATGAGTAGACTAAACACTCAAGAAAGAACAAAAGAACGCTGACACACGGTGGGAGACGCGGAGACGGAGCAGGTGGGCGGCTGGGTGAGTGAGTGGATGGGTGAGCTGGTGAGCATGCAAATGAAGTGAGTGGGCGGGTGTAAACGCAGGGAGGTGATTGAGTGGGTGAGTAAATAAGTGCGTGGGTGAGTGATCAAGCGGGTAAGCGAGTGGAGACGCTGCAGGGTGTGAGTGGAGGAGCGGGTGAGTGAGAAGGTGAGCAAGCAAGTAAGAGCCTGAACACGCAAGAAAGAACAAAAGAACGCTACATGCCAGCTGACACGGTGGCAGACGCGGAGACAGATCTGATGGACGGCTGGGTGAGTGAGTGGATGGGTGAGCTGGAGAACATGCAAATGGAGTGAGTGAGTGGGTGAAAACTCAGGTAGGAGATTTAATGAATGAGTGATCATGTGGGTGTGCGAGTGGAGAAGCTGTGGGAAGAGAGTGGAGAGGTGGGTTGAAAAGATGAGCAAACGAATGAGCAGACTAAACACGCAAGAAAGAACAAAAGAACGCTACATGCCAGCTGACACGGTGGCAGACGCGGAGACAGAGCTGATGGACGGCTGGGTGAGTGGATGGGTGAGCTGGTGAACATGCAAATGGAGTGAGTGAGTGGGTGAAAACTCAGGTAGGAGATTTAATGAATGAGTGATCATGTGGGTGTGCGAGTGGAGAAGCTGTGGGAAGAGAGTGAAGAGGTGGGTTAAAAAGATGAGCAAACGAATGAGCAGACTAAACACGTAAGAAAGAAAAGGCTACATGCCAGCTGACACACGGTGACGGAGGTGGAGACAAAGCAGTTGGGGGATCGGTGTGCGGGTGGATGGGTGAGCTGGCGAACATGCAAATGAAGTGAGTGGGCGGATGTAAGCGCAAGGAGGTGGTGGTAAGTGGGCGAGTGGATGAGGGATGAAGTGGGTGTGTGAATGGAGAGAGCGGTGGAGCGGGTGGTTGAAAAGTGAGCAGACTTTACACGTACAAAAAAAGTTGTTCGTACTGCGAGAAAGTAAAAAATAAAAATAAAAGAAGGTTGCATGCCAGCTGACATACGGTGGCGGACACAGCAGGAGACGGAGCAGGTGGGCGGGTGAGTGAATGAGTGGATGGCTGAGGAGGTGGACATATAAATGAAGTGAATGGGTAGAGGATTGACTGGGTTAGTGAATGAGAGATCAAGTGGGTGTGCGAATGGAGAAGTCGTTGGGTGAGAGAGGAGTATCGGGTGGGTGAGAAGTTGAGCAAACGAGTGAGTAGACTGAAGACTGAAGGAAAGAGGAAAAGAAGGCTACAAGCCTGCTGACACGCGTGAGTACGAGGCCAAACGCGTGAGCGGCTGAATAGGTAGGAATGAATATGAATCGGTGAGTGATCTTGAGGTCCATGAAGAAGTAAAGAACAAATGGAGTTGATATATAAAAAGCATGAACAAGATGAAATTCAGCATCAAGTAACAACAGAATTGTCAATGAATATATAAGATATTTAGGACACGAAATCCAGTTCATAAAAAGTATTCGTAAAGAATACTATTGTTTCATGGCGACGACGATTCTGAAATTCAAGGTGCATTGTACTGTTTGGGAATTTTTTTATTTGTGGACTGGTTTTGGAAGCTACATTTTCTCTCAGTATGCTCCTCTCAAAATTCGAGAGATAGTATGTGTGCGTGTGAACGAGAGAGAAGTAGAGAGAAAAGAAGAGAAAGGGGAAGAGAGAAAAGGGAAAAGAAGTTAGAGAAGGGGAGAGAAGGAGATTAGAGAAGAAGAGCAGATCAAGAAGTGACTAGGGAGAAGGCGAATTGAGAGGAAGGAAGGAAGGAAGGAAACGAAGAGCGTAGAAATAGGAGCAGGGACATAAAAGTTAGCGAGGAGAGACCAGAAAAACAAGAGTCTGACATTGCAGAAACAGGAAAAGCTACTAGGAAGCAGTAAGATTTGGAGAAAGGGTGAGGGGTACGTATAGAGGGAATGAGAGAGGCGCAGCGGTGACAAACGGTCGGTGAGTGACTGCGAGGGGTCGGGTCGGGGAAGCGAAGCAGACGCAGGAAAGAGGGCGAGAGGAAGGCGAGGGCGCGGCGCGGCGCGGCGTCTTATGAATGGCAGCGCATGCCTCGCGGGAACAATGGAGGCGCGGCGCGCGCGGGCGGCGACGCACCGGCGCACAAGAAACGCAGCGACGCGGCGACAACGCACTGCGGAGCGGCTGGCTGCGGCTGCGGCTGCGGCTGCGGCGGTGGCGGTCGAGGGGAGGTGGAGGTGGCGGTGGCGGTGGGGGTGGCGGTGGTTGCGGCTGCGGCGGTGGCGGTGACGGTGGCGGTGACGGTGGCGGTGGCGGTGGCGATGACGATGACATTGGAGGTAGGTGGGGGTGGAGGTGGCAGCGGCGGTGGAGGTGACGGTGGGGATGGTGGCGGAGGCGGAGCGGTGGCAGCGGCGGCGGCGCGGTGAGAGCGGAGGTGGGGTCGGAGGGGGGGCAGCGGCGGTGCGTCCACAAATCTTCCGACCGTCACCACCTCCCCTTAGGTTGCAGTAAGCCCTGCCTTCAGCGCCTCACAAGCTCTTTCTTTCACGAGTTCTCCAACCATCAATCGCTTGTTTGTTTGTTTGTTGCAATTCTCATTGTTCCTGTTCTGCATCTAAGAGAGCATATCTGTTTCTCTCGCTCACAAACGCCCAGACTTCCCTTAGGTTTATTGTCGATAAATAGTCTGCTTTTCATCCCCTCTTCGCGTCGTAATTCAATTTCCTTATGCAAAGTGTTCTTATCCCTACTAGTCGGTTTTCTCCTGCCGTTATCGCCTTTTGATCACTCGTTGCCTTTTCTACTCGCAACTTGGCATCGTTTTACCAAGCCTCTTGAACTATATTCCTCGGCTTGTTTTGTTCTTCCAATGTTTTTAAAACCGTCTCTTTAACTTTCTGTTTGTCAACTACGAGAAAATATCCTCTCTTTAAGACACAATAATCAAATATAAAAATTGATAAGTGTCAGAAACACTGTGAACATTTGATAACACTAATATTGAAGAAAAAATTAGTTGATCTTTGATTAATTTTCGCTTTGTAAGTGTTTATCAGTTTCTTCAGCACCAACCACTATCAAAAGGACGACAGATTGATTACTAACGATTCCGGGCGCGTCAACAATTAAAGGCATTAATCCCGTAAGTGTAGTGCAGGTGTTAGCTCGGGAGGTGGCGGTGATCTTGCAAGGCTCGATGGCGAGATCCGGCGCCGACCTACCTTCGGCTAGCAGGGGTTTTCCCTACCGAGATATCTCTCACCAGTGGGGCACCGTCCAAATCGGGACAAACTCTTAAGCTCTGGTGGCTACGGAGATTACTTTTGCTGCTACCTCTCCATCTGCATTCTGACGTCATCGCCGCCTCCGCTTCCTACATCTTTTGCACGGATGACGTCTCCGCAGCCGACAAAGCCCCCGACCCCTCCCTCTCCTCCTCCTCCACCGTCTCCGCCCGCGCGTCGCCCGCCTCGTCCGCGTGGCTATATTTAGCCCTGCGACGTGCAGGACTGCGGCCAATTTGTCACCACGAGCCGGCGGCGGCGGCGGGCGCGGCGAGTGTTTTGTCTTTCTTGCTCCGCAGATCCTGTTCCGATCCCCACCCGCGTCGAAGCCCCCGCCACCGCGTCGCAGCGCGGCGTAGGTGGCTGCGCGAACGCGGGAGTTGGCGGAGGTCGACAAGGACGACTCGGGGAAGCACCGTGGGGACGAGCGCAAGTGGAGCAGTTTACAAGCTCGCGGAGGTCTCATTAATACAACGTTTGATGAAAGACACACATGTTTTATCTGTGCTATGTTTTACCTGTGCGTTCTACGTACTGTAATTACAATTCTACTACAAACATGAAACTTTCCGTTTTTGGTAACAATCATCTGTACACCGGTGCATATAGTACATATTCTAAGAAATTAATAAGATCCAACATGAACATCAAAGTATACGGAGTATATAGTATTATATAGTATTAGTTCAGGGAAAGTTATGTAATGCTGCAAAGAAAAACGGCGAATTTTCGGCAGAAAACCTTATTACAGGGTCCTGGTAACGAAAAAGTGGATAAATCATGTTGCTTAATTTGGAAAAATATCCTCTAACACGTAGTGCAGCCAAAACCACATTTTATAGCTCCTTGATACCGAAATATTGATTGACCGCAAAACGTCTGTTCGTCTGTGAACAACGCCAGCGACTAAACCGTTCAGCCGATTTTCCCCAAAATTGATATTCCCAGATTAATCTGGCTGATCTCATAGCCCCTTGAATTTGAAACCGATATTTCAATTTTGGAGAGTACTTTACATGTTGCTTCTGGAACATTTAAAAAAAAAGTCTCCATCTTTTTTTATTAAAATTTTTTTCTTGGATAGTGTAAAGAACGTTTAAGAGAATCATGTTCAGGTCTCATGTTCGTTGAAAACCCTGATTTTTCGAATATTGCGAAAGTTCACAATTTTTCCTCAGTCTTCCTACACATCTTGAAATAAGGTTAAGTACAATTTTTGAAAATGTGAGTACTTTTTGCGTCAAAATACGGGCGAGAAAGTACGTGCTGTTTTAGCACCACTAGTTTGTAAATTCACGCACGCCGTTAGAATATTTCTTTTAACGCAGAATCTTAAATTGATTTCTAATGTTCCTTAAAATTTCAAACGTTTTCTACCATAAGGGAAATGACACATTTTTTAAAACATTGAAGCCAAATTTTGTCAAAACGCCTGCAATCATTTCTCGGAAATCTAAATATTGGCAAAGAATTCAATATTCTCTTCGATATTCCTAGAGACTAATTTTGATGAAGCTGTTTAGTAGGCTGGAAAAATAAAAAAATACTTCAAAATACAGTTTTTTAAAATCCAGTATAAACTAGTGGTGACAGGATGGCACACATTTTCTAGTACTAGTTAGTCCCGTTTTCTCTTGACTCTGGGGTAGCATTTTGGTTTTAGCTCCGAATCGTACTATTTGCGAACGTGTAAGGTTATGTTATAAATGGCATACTAATAATTTTTTATAAAATAATAATATAACTAATCTTTTTATGCATACGTGGCTTACAATGTACTTTGTGGTATTGAATCTATGTATCTGAATGACTTAGGCACAATTGTTTCCATAGTAACAGTGAAAACGAAGTTAATTGTACAATGAAAACTATAAAGATCGCTCTTGGTAATGAACAGTTTTCCCAAACAGAGCTAACTCTACAAAAAATACCGTAGAATATAATATTTACACCATGTATCAATTAAGAGAATGTTTAGTTTACAGTCTGGCGATATTTTTATTGAGAACAAGTGTTGGATCAAAAACCGGAAATTTTTTACACATTTTCTCAATATTATTGAGGTTATTTTTATGGTATTTTGATGGTTACTAAATATTATAATTCTACTTTAACTCCCAAAAAGTACCCTACCTGAAAAAATTGTTTGACCACTCTGGGATTCGATTTGAAGCACTTTACATTTCGCAAGGACTTCACTTCATATCACGGTTACACTAAACTGCTGAGTTGTCATATATGATCTTTCCCTACGCTTTCAAAGCAAGTTGAACATTGCACTTTTTAAAGTACTTTTCCCCTGAAGCAATCTTTTCCGGAGGTACGAGTATAAGCAGAGGTTTATATAAGGGGAACCTGCTATTGAAATATTCCGAGATTGTGGCACAGTAGATATTTTCTAGCATTCAACGGAGCATTAATTCTAGCTTTCATTGTTTACGTTTATGAGAGACATTTGCTCGAATTTGAGCATTGCAAGCGCTGACAGTGCGGTGCTCAAAGATGAGCGACAGACATTTCTTTTCCTTTTAATTTGTTTGTATTATTTAAGCTGCATCAACTTCTAGGTCATTAGCGACCTATATTGAATTTTAACGTTATGGTATCTATGAGAATGAAACGATATGGTGATGATATGGTGTGAAAGGACGAACACACATATCCAATCCCGAGTCGGGACTCGAACCCGCGACCCTTCCGTCCAAGATCGTTACAGCACTACTGCTTTAGCGATCCCGGCCACCGGGCCGGTCTTTTAAAGAGGTTTGTTCAGTCATTTGCATGGTTATCTTACCATTGCGAATACTGAAGGAAGTTTTCCTTCTTTTCCCTCGTTCCCTCGTTCCCTCGTGACAGGAGAGAAGTTTTCTCGATTGCTCGTGGCATCATTCAGCAATAAAATTTGCATCACTACATGAGGTAACGATTGCTGGGAAGTTACGAAAGTGGAACGCCCTACTATCTTTTCATCTCTTTCCGTTTAATTGAATTTCAACATTGAACTTTGCTCTTCACGAGTTAGAAATTCCCTTCACGGGGCACGAATATCAGCACGTTTTAAAAATATAAGTTCAGAACTCTGTTTTGTTTTGAAAATATTTTCACATCAAAATATTATTGAAATCCTTTCAGATGGAGCTCTTTGTTTGCAAATTGTTGAAAACAATTTAATTGAATAATTTGTTTGTAGGTTTCCTCTTCAACAATTAAGTTAGCCTGCTGTTGAATGAGGTAAAATAATGTAAAAAGTAATAGAGATATTGAAAGTAGATTTTTTACTTTTCATATATTTTTATTGTCCATTACAGATTTATGACGAAAGTGCTGAGCTCGCTCAGTAGTCATGGAACACTAACGTTAATGAGATTTTTTGTTTAGAGGTTTATTTTTAGGTATGAACAACACATAATTGTTTCAAATGTACTAATATATAACTTTTCAAGTAAATCGCCCTAAATTAGGTCGTTTTATAATGTATATAAAAAATTATTATTATAATTTTACAATGTGCATCCAGTTCAAACACCAATTATTGTCTTCATCATTCATTACAGCCATCACAGTTTAAAGAACGACCACAACTCGACACTTTTGTCCGTTAACCATTTCCTTCTTCCGTTGAGTTTGTTCAAAGTTTCTTTTGTTCCGTTCGTTCTGTCTTTATTTTTTTCTTCTTCGCGAAACACGATTTAATTCTCATATTTCAACCCTGATTCCTTCTCGTCTCTCTCATAGACTCTCACGTTAAAACATCTAATCCTCTTCTCCTTTTTAATCCGTAATCTGCTTCTGGTAATCCGCTACTCTTGTCATTTGCTTTGCTCTCCCTCGGGGCATGGGATGTGTAAACCCTGCGTCGCGCTGCGCGGTCTATATCCGCGTGCTTTGGCCGAGCTCTGGGCAGACCCATTATGAATCTCGTTACTCGCTTTATCGGCTTATTCGGAAGCGCGGCGCTGGACGCAGCCGTCGCCACAGAGGCCTGCAGCAACCACACAATGTTTCAGGATAAACGGACAAGGCGGAATAATTCTTTGGGACTAGGGTGATTTGAATCAGCTTCCGATGCCTACTATTGCAGTGGACTTATTTTGGAAATAAGCATTTCGACATTTAATACTGCGGATACAAATATCTGTGAAAAAGTTTTCAGTTACTTTGATGATAATTTGTGTCCCGCGAATCGACAAATTATCATATTAAGGAATTGTCTAACACTATTTTATTTTTTTAAGATGGCATACTTAATATAGTGAGAGTTAAAGACAAAATACACTGAATGAACTTTATATCTTATTCGTAATTTATTTTAAAGTATTTATTTTTGAATATCAACGTATGTTCGATTTAATACCAACAATTTGGAAATGTTAAATTCAGAATTGTGTAATGTGGTTTGGATGGCAGGAAAAATCGTTTTTCATGTCGTTTATGCTCGTTTTAGACCACTGTGCCGCCATCACAACTACCATCCCTAATAACATCGCTAATACACTTGCAGGAAACCCATTCGCCTGCATCACGGAATCACAGAGCCACTACCGTCGCTCACATTTCCAGAGTCCTTTCAATTGACTTGATTCTTTTATTTTGCATCCTTTCCCGCATATGCCAAGGCACGGTTGCGCATCGACATTTGAGTTGCCGTCGTCATCTTTGTTCAGGGTGCTACAATATACTGTAAAGATTACCTCGATAATGAAATGGACGCGATGGTGATAGACTAATGGTGGGTTGATAGCCAAGAAAAACAAGAAATACAAGAAAATGCAAGAAAAGCTCGCTTTTTCCACCTCGAATTTCATATAATATAAGCAGGATTTGGACGTCATTACATCGAGCTCGAAAGCTACTACGCCAACATATAGAAGTCAAAAGGCAGCTTATTTCAATTTAATTTTAGTATATTCCAGTTTAACTCCAGCGTATATTCCAATGTAATTCCAGTATTAATTTTACTCTCTCAATTCAAAGTGGAAAGTATATTCCGCACGTATTTGTTCAGTAAATCTTGCTCTTTCAGCTAACTTCCTTTTATATAGTTTTTTTTCACAAGTTATGAAAGTGTACTGAGAGTTCTGCGGTTCTGACCTATGCCCTTCTCGTGTTTAGACATACCCAAAATTCTTAATTTGATATGTGTCAAAAAGTAAAATTTTGATTTCGCAAAATGCAGAGACACGTTTGTGTGTTCGTGACTACTTTGCTTCGTGAGAGGCTTAAATTAATTTCCACAGTAATGTGAAATGTTCAGCGAAACCACATTGGACTCTCGGGTAGGTATTAATTCCGACCAGTAGAATGGGCATTATATTTCTTCCTTTTCCAAGATGCCAAGGATCGATAGACTAAAGCATTCGTAGAGAGGATTTAAAGAATGATATTTCCAATTATGAATGCAGCAAAAGTTTTGCTTTTTGAAATTTCGTTAAAATTAAATAATTTTTAGAAATCGAATACGAAACTTTTACAATACTGCGCGTGATCCAATGGGTAGCCTTCCTTGGAAAGATATAAACTTTTACAACTTGATTCATTAGCTCATTTAATACATTGATATTACTGTATTAGTAAATACGTGATGTGCATATTTCATTACGTTAAAACAATTAACTCAAAATAAAAAGTGGTAAGAGACGTACCACTTATAATTTTCCCTACGTGTTTCGAATCAGCAATTTTAGAGCGTCGAGTTCAAATCCACGTACTACATTCACGTACATTCATTCACCAACAACGCACTTTCCTGAGCGCGTAACCACATTTCCTTCTGGAAACGAGACGTGCTGCGGAGGCGCGTCGCCCGGACGGACATTAACCAGGCGGTGGAGAACAGCGGCCGATTTAATTGTGTTAAAGCGGCCGCGGGAGCGAGCGGAGGCAGCCACGAGACGGCGCGCTTTTTCACCGCGGAAACGAGCCCTGCGGCCGCAAGGGAGAGAGCCGAGAGGAAGAGAAGGCAGTGGTCGGGACGTGAGGAGGCGCGGGGACTGGGCTGGAGCTGTGATAAGCTGAAGGTTGGCGTAGGACTGGACAGAAACGGGAGAAACAAGAGGATTGATTGATTGCTTAATGAATCAGAGTGCGTCAACTGCTAAGATTAGTACCGTAAATGTAGTGCGTGTTGTATTGCGGGAGAAGGCGGTGATATCCCCCGCTGGATGGCCAGATCCGGTGCCGACCTACACGCAGGATTGCGGGGTTTTCCCCAACCAGATATCTCCCACCAGCATGACACCGCCTCATCCGGAACAAGCCCTAAGCTCCCTACAGGTCTCCCGGCATGTGTGATAGAGAAGTGCATTTAAGTGTGTGTGTGTGAAAGTGAGGGGTGAGGATAGGACAAGGAAGAGGAAGGAAAGATCGCGCGCAGTCTATGGCCTGTTTGTTAGGGTACTGCTCCGGCATTCATCTGATCCGGAGAAACCACGAAAAAACTACCAATCAGAGCTGCTGGCCACCAGAATTCTCCTCCAGACAGCGGCTGAATTGCAAGCTAACTAGTGTCAAAAATTCTTCCTCCGGCGGAGCTCAAACCCTCGGTTCTTCCGGGTAGAGGCACTGCAGTAACGATTTATACCCTGAGCCATCTAAGGCGGTAGAAACTTGCAGCAGACAGGGAGATGGAGAGAAATGCATTGACGGGAAGGGAGGGAGTAACGATTGAAAAACATTCAAAAATTACTCTCTTGGCTTCCTTCTGTAGTTTGAATAGCGATTCTGGAACTTTAAGTAAACATTCTCAGTAATATTATTTTAATAAAATGTACATAACTGTATGTATTACATGTATTACGTATATTACATATTTTTAAATAATTTGTAGTTTTTGAAATATGATGCAATCCTTTATTTGTGGGGTGAGGGAGGGTAACATGTCAAACTTTGAAGCCAGTTTTGAGAAAATGTTGAAAGTGTTGTTAAGGTTTCGTGTGAAGTACGTCTAAAGTCACACACTTCATTTCTATTCCGCAAGGACTTGAGTATGTTTAGATCGATTGGAGAGTATCAATTTTAGAGTAAATCATGTGAACGATTTAGGCGCTAGAGTTGACTACGGACGGACGGACGGACCGACGTTTTGCCGTCAATATATTTTTCGGTATCAAGGACCCATTGATCGTGGTTTCTGACTATACAGTCTTGTAGGAAGTAATTTACTACATATTTTATTCATTTTTTCGTTACCAGGTTCCAATAATAAGAGTATTTTGATCGAAAAATTGACAATTTCCACCGCACTCTCTTAAGTACTTACGTTTTAAGTCGAGAAAGTAAAATTTCGCGTCTCGAGGAGTCTCCTTGGCTTGATGCTCTTTCTATCCGAACATTTAGCATGATCTCAAGATCTGCACCTACAGCACTGGTACCTAATTTTGCCTTCCTTCGCTCTTCTCAATTAATGCCGTCTTGTCGACAAACTTCCAATGAATAATCAATATTAATGCCACCGTCGATGTCAATTTAAAAAACCTTTCCTAGCAGTGATTTATCAGTTAATGAGAACGACGCACTTCAGTTTTCTTTGCTTTTTTGCGACTTTTGCTTTTTTACAAGCCTTGGCTTTCTTTGCTAAAGTTTTAGCTTTCCTTTCCTCTCCTTCATTGTAGATTTTTGTACTTGATTTATTTTCATAAAGAATTGGCACTTGATATTTTAACTTTCAACTTATAACATAACTTTTCACTTCGCTTTATACAACAGCCTCCATTGCTTCTGATTTTCTTGTATCACTTTTTCTTATGTATTTATTGGCGTGTTGTACTCTCACCTGATGAGTCTAAAGATGAAACATCCATGCATTCGAGTATGTAATGAAATAAAACATAATATACTCAAAAATGATTATAAAATCGCTATTATAATAAACGAAGCTATCAAAGCCTGTCGGGTCAGACGAAGTTTCGAATTCCTAGTCATCCCCATCTCGCCACTTTCTATTAAAACGTGCCTAGCAATAGGCGTCTTTATTATATACAAACTATATAATAATTGACTTTTTAAGTTTTGAGTCGTTTTTTAAGAATATTCTAGGGATGAACTAAAAGATCTTACTTTAGGCGAGTGGTTACTTAGGTTGTGAATTTAAAAAATTACAGGCCTCACCTTCCAAAACACGTTTGTGACGATCATAGCTCAGGAGGTGATCTGAACTGAACTGGATTGCTTGAAGTGAGGTACAAAGACTACCGCCGTCAGATCATTGTAAAAAGAGAAGCTGATGTTTATTCTTATGTGTTAAAGAAATTCCGAGTTTGTGATATTACACGTTTCGCCAACATACCCTCCCATCACATATTTGGAATAAATGTTAAGAGTGGTATGTTTTCGAAGTGGCT
Organism: Acheta domesticus; assembly: GCA_031308135.1. Taxonomy (NCBI): domain Eukaryota; kingdom Metazoa; phylum Arthropoda; class Insecta; order Orthoptera; family Gryllidae; genus Acheta; species Acheta domesticus. The sequence goes on along the minus strand of JAHLJT010009355.1, from coordinate 23,625,524 downwards.
CTTAATCATTCAAACAGAAGTAAATGGAGAAATGTGTACATATTATTTATATAAAAGGTACAGTTCGAATACCGTTTATGTGTGTTTACATGTGGATGACATAATGTGTGTTTACACGCGTGTTTACATGTGTTTACGATGTAGATGACTGTCAAATCACCATTTATCACCCGATATCCATGTACACGTAACCTTATTTGAACATCAGACCATATATAACTAGTATTCATATGTCATCATTATCATCAAGCTCTCCAAGCACGAAGAGCACATTTAGTTGTAAGATTTCTTTATCTTTTTTTTACTTTCTCGCCTTACGAAAACTTCGTAAGAAGAGAAAGTTATGAAGTCGTGCGCCGGAAAACGGGGAATTTTCGCCAGAAAAACTCTTATAGCAGGGGTCTGGTAACGAAAAAGTGGATGAAACCTGTTGCTAAATTTAGAAAAAAAAAATCCTCTATCTCGTGGTGTAGTCAAAATCCATGTTCTGTTTCTACTTGATACTGCAAAATCGATTGACGACAAAACGTCCGTCTGTCCTTCTGATGGGACTAATGACCTCTGTAGTTGACGCGCCCGGAATCAAAATCAAACCATCAATCAATCTACCTACAGTGGATCTCCTCCGCTTGCTGACGGCTTACCCCCAGAGCCCCATAGGTTACATTGTTCCTATGGTGGCGGTTGGGAGGACGGGGAGGCAGATGCGGCCGCGTTGCGGTGCGTACCGCTCGTTTTTTCGGCCAAACGGGTGAAAGGTCGAGACCGACGCGCCCGCGGAGGTTTCACAAGCATACGATCGTAAGGTGCGTGAGCAGGAGGTTAAGATAAGGCGCTTCTGGGATAGGACAGAGCAGAGAACGCAGCAGAGAAAGGGACGTAAGAAGGACGATCTTGCAAGTATTTAATGGCAAAGATCCCTAATTTGCTTGTGCCAAAAAAGAGGCCACGATCTAATCATCCATAGGTACTTCGCACTTGGGGGCCACGGGAGATGCGAGCACACCAGGCAAACCGGTTACTCGAGATCTGCTCGCTGACATGTGAAGTTAACGGCCACGCATTTTGTAATCCTTAGGTCCAGGAGTTTTTGGTGGAGTCAGGTGAGGAGCGCGGCAAAGCATTTGATCAATTATTATCTTACTGCTTGCCTGCTGTTTTCCGTCTTCGTGCAGTACGCAAAATTACCCGCGAACAACAGGGACATGCAGAGCTAAATTCTCGATCTCCTTTCTGCTAGCAGGGGCGCGTCATTGACGTACAGTGTGCAGAGTGCTAACCATTACACAATGAGACCGCAACGGCATTGACCTATAAGCCGAAATGAATTAGAAGCTTATTCCCTTGGGAAACCTGGCCTCGGCGCATCTTAAGATAAATTTAGATCAACTTAATGCATTTTATAACTGGTTTCAATCTTATATAGCGGGGGTGCACGTCATTGACTTGCGCTCTAAACATTCCCTACGTGAGAAAGCTATTGATTATTCTGGTGAAGCAGCCGCGTAACAGACTTAATTAGATAAGAGTGCCCCGTGCCACACCATGTCGAAGGCCGACTGCATGTCCAGAAAGACGGTCTCGGCGGAGACATTGACGTTGAACCCACTTCGCAAATGCAAAATCGATATTACTCGGTCGCTAGCGTTTTCCGCGCGGAGCTGTTGAGACGTATGTGGGAGTTTTCGTTACGCATACATACAACCCGTCTCGTCGCTGCTATTGGGGCTAGGTTGGTGCCCTTCCTATTGGAAGGTAAGCATCCCTACCACCGGTGTTTGGCATTAAAATCATCAAGTAGCAGAACCATAGTGACTAGCGAGCATACCTTCGGTTTTGGAGGTATTAAATATTTGGGCAGTGAACAGACACGACAAGGAGTCGGATGTTTTCCACCGAAGGGTACGCTTCTACCACTTCGAGTGACGTGAGCATTTGAGTGGGGAAATTTGCTTGAAGCTGAGTGATGTCGCGCCGGACGTTCAATGCGCCCCCGCCTCCCGAAGCGCAACAGATTCCTTAATCGCTTATGCTCAGAAAAGAGGATGTCACTTATCTTCACCAATGAATACTATCGCATTACCACATCCTTATAGTTCATGTCCTACCTTTGACGCCACTTGAAAACTTTAGTATACGGCCCAATAAGTCACACTAAGACAAAGACAGCTTTAATCATTTCATAATACGTCACATGCGTCACATGAGTCACATCGGTCACATCTACTCTTAACGTCAAGTCATGCTTTGTATAGTGCCGAGTTATTGATGATTTAGTACTGCTGAAGTTAACATTTCAGTCTCTGCTTTCATCCTACACCCACCGGGTTCTTATTACGCCACTCTTGCTTACAGTCATTTTAGATATCCGGTCAATTCAATAATTGGCCATGCCAGTTAAATTCCCCGGACTTTTTCCGTTTTATGTGTCTCTCTTACTGTTTCAAAAAGGCTTTGCCTCTTCCGCCGATGTATCTTGTACTGGGACTCTTAGAAAATGTGTGGTTCAAGGTCACAATACCATGCTTCAATTTCTTTCTTTTTATAGGATTTATTTTCTTTCTGGATTATATTGTGTAAACATCATTAAAAAGCTGAATTACATACATCAGTAATTGATTTTTGTTATTAATAATATATTACCATTATGCAATGCTAGGTATCGGTATCTCGCAAACCGTGAGTAATAAGCGAGAACTTAAAAAATGCAGAAACATGATTCGTTTAGTGATTACGGCGCACACAGGATTGGGATATTTCAAACTTCCTCACTATTTTTATTCTTATTCTCCTCCTCGCTGCTTCTGCTAATATTAATAAGGTAAAATAATTGCAGTGATCGCACAAAAGCAAGGAAATCTCCCCGCCCAAAGCATGAATGTCAAGTGGATTGCCTAGTAAAACAATTGGCAAACGACAGCGATTTGTGAATCTAATATATTACTAACTGAAACCCACACACGTACACACCCATACACACACACACACACACACACACACACAGACACTGACATTTCCACTCTAGACCTCTCCAAACACTTCCAACTGAACCTTGCTCCACCCACCACTCTCCTCATGCCCAGCCGGATCCCCCTCTCTCCCCAGTCCGTCCCACCGCTCCCCACACGTCTTGTCTGTCTCTACTCATATGCCATCACACCCACCCACACACACACACACACATATATATATATACATAAATTATATATTTATTTATTTATTTGTCAAACAACAGTAAAAACTGTATATGACGTGTGGGGAAAGAGATTTATCTGCGCACATTTTCTTGAGGCCCAGAATTTTAAAAAAACCCTACGAAAATAGAAAACGAAAAAATGAATTTAGAAAATAATTATTTTAGAAAAATAAAAATATTTAAAAATGTTTGTTCATATATGCATAGTGTGTATAAAATTTATTTATACACACAATGCATATATAGTACGACACTACTTATAGTGTACATTTAAAATGCACTTCCGGTGAGTTTTTTGTGTACAGATACTGGAAGTAGGCGTCCCTCTCGGGCGGGCGGGCGGGCAGTGGCAGAGGAGCTGCCAAGAGGTCTCCGCCCTGCGCCTCCCTTCCGCTCGCGCGCCCGCCGTCGCTCGCGCCGACAAGCGTGAAATTTATTTGCGCGGAATTGTCTAACGCATAAACGTCCGCGCGAGAGGCGCATTTTTAAAGCAGCTCTCTTCCTTCGCCCTCTGCTCGCCCCAGGGGCCGTGCCCGTCGCGCCCCGCTTCCAGGCGTGCTCTCCAGGGCCGCCTCACTCCGTCCGTCACATCCCTTCCACCACGTCTGGATCCGCAAAGAGTCTTCCCGCCCAGTCCCCTTCTGTTTACTCTCTTTCCTATCCTACCCCATCCAATCCCACCCCATCCAATCCCACCCCATCCAATCCCACCCCATCCAATCCCACCCCACTCTATTCCATCCCATCACCTCCCATTTCACCCGAGCCCATCACATCCCACCCCACACCATCACATCCCATCACGTCGGGTCTGTCCCTTCCCATGCCATCACATCCCAACCCGTCCCATCACGTTTGGTCTCGTCCCATCCCATCCTATCTTATCCCATCTCATCCCATCCCACACTATCTTATCCCATTCCACTCTATTCCATCCCACCCCATCCCATCCCATCCCACCCACCCCACCCCACCCCACCCCTTCCCACACCACCCACCCCACACCACCCATTCCCACCCCACCCCACCCCATCCCATCCCACCCCGTCCCATCCAATCCCATCCCATCCCACCCCAGCCCATCAGATCCCACCCCATCACATCCCATCGCGTCGGGTCTGTCCTTTCCCATCCCATCACATCCCAATCCATCCCATCACGTCCAGTCTCTTCCCATCCCATCACGTCCAGCCTCTTCCCATCCCATCACATCACATCCCATCCCATCCCAACCCATCCCGTCCTACCCCATCCCATTCCATCACATTCGGTTCCATCCCGTCACAACCCACTCCATCATGTCCGGTCCCGTCCCGTTCGCACCACTTCGACTTTCCGCTCCCTTTCCATCCCACCTTGTCTTGTTTCGCCCCATCTTGCCTGCCGCACCCTGTTGATCCACTCCACCTCGCTTCGCCTCAACCTACTCAGCACGACCGCCGAGTCCGTCCACTAAACACTCCCTACCCCATTCTTCCCCGCTCTGCTCCACTCCACCCCGTTCCCCTCCGCACTGCACCTTCACCGGTTTAACCCCTCCGCGCCCCTCTCGATGGCTAACCCGGCCATTTCCACTCTAGGCCTCTTCAGACAGTTCCAACTGAACCTTGTTTCAACCACCACTCTCATGCCCATCCCGATCCACCTCTATCCCCAGTCCGTCCCGCCCCACCCCACATGTCTTGTCTGTCTCTACCCACATGCCTTGACCGTCCCGCGCACCAAGCTGCATTTGCACTGACACTCACCCTCTCCGGCCCGTAAAGCTTGGCTACCCACGCATCTCCGTCTCTCCCACGACATGTCCCCGAAGTCAAGCCTGCTTACACTACATATCATTCTTGTCATCTTTGTTCTGACACGCCCTGTATGTCCATTTTATCCACCGCCTACCCACCCCGCCCTGCCCATTTCAACATCCGCAGCCCCCAGACTGCCCGTCCCGCCCGCACTGCCCCTTCCCTCCATCCCCCGCCCCGCCCCTGCTCTCCCCGCCCACTCCCGGCACAGCCGCCCGCTGTCGAGCGCCCGGAGTGACGCGGCGCGTCTGCCCGCACAATGGAACACGTCCCGCGGGCGACGGCCGGAGGAATCGCGCCAGAGCCCGCTTGCGGACGTCTGTCGCTTACGCTGCCTGTCTTCTGTTTGCCTTTTCTTCCTGACTTACTCGCTTCGTTTACGCTTGCGCAGGCTGTAAATAAAGTGCTTGTAGCTGCAATTGATTGCTACTGTTTCATACTACGGTGCGACCGTTTAATAAAAATATATAGTTTAGCAATAGCGCCCTGAGAACAGTTTTCGTGCTGGAGTACGTAATATTTATATACCATTATACTTTTATGTGGGATATTTCCCCTCGAGAATACATCTATTTTGATGCCTTTCTAAAATTACAATCTGTGAATTTGCTCAATCCACGCTTGCAAAAACTACGTCGCATAAAAGAAATGTGAGGCCAACCGAGTGCATGATCTTGTGCTGCAATACATGGTAGTTCAAACTTATTACTATTTTGGTATTGCTGGATTATCACAAAATAAAACTTACCTTTTTAATCTACAGAGGTGTCCGAAGAGCCTAGCTGAAATGCAAAGAATGAATTTTGAACGCCCTGGGTATCTGTATTAATTTAAATGAGTGGCTGGTTGTTGACCAATGACTTCGAATACAAAATTGAAAATTTCGTTTTTTAGTACCTTCCGTAAGTAGTTTAGAGTAAGAAATGCAATATTGCAAAAATAATCGATGTCGAATTTGACGGAAATAGACATTTTTGGATCCCTGATACCGGAAAAAGAGTTTTTTTAAGCATCTAATTGTCTGTTGGTCTGTGAATAACGACGTCGATTTTCACCAAAACGTATATTCTTTGGTTCTGATCGGAAGTTTTCCCTAGTTTCTCCGACGAATACCAGATGAACGGCGGATCAGTAACCGCATCAAGAAGGCTATAGATCTCTCACGATCTCTCCTTCCTTTCCCTTGTTCTATCCTCTCGCCTTAAACACACATACGTAATGATGTCTACATGCACTACACTGCCATACGTGTCGAGAACTCAGAGCTTGTCCCGGCCACGACGTTGCCTCACCTGGGGAGATACCTGGACCGCATCAATTGATGTACCTGGAAACATCAATAAGTGAAAACGGCTCTACATTTAGTTTTGAAATTTTTACTCTAATAGTGCAAAATAAATAAATATAAATTGGCCTAAGTCTAATTTTTGCTGAATTCCCTAAACTTTCAAAAATTGCAAATGTTTAAATTTTTACAAGTCTTTCTAGAACTAAAACTAGTGGTGCTACAGAATGGCACAGACTTTCCCGTATTAGTTTTTCCTTGGGTCTTCGCTAGCTATTTGGAATTGCCACATACTCTTTCTTGCCAGCTACCATCTATCACCGCCAAAAGTACATTTTTTTGACATTTTCTTAATTTTCCGATTTCTTATTGGTAGAACGAAAATATTAATTTTAGAATATTAAAGAACACAGAAACCTAGCCGTAAATGGCAATTTTCTTTTAAAAATTATGTGCCGTTTAAGATAAAATTGCAAGTAATGTGCATATTAAAGATGTGAGAGATCTTTCAAAAAATTTACATTTATATAATTTTTGAAAAAACAAAAAAATAACTCAAAATAAACTTTACGCTATACTAAAGAGTGTAATTACCACTATCCGTTACAAAAGTTTGAAGGAAAAAATGCAACAATATATGATAAAATGGCGTCTGAGCGTTTCTGAAAATGCGAAATTTTGCGCTACTTTTCAAAGAAAACGGTAGTGTTTTCGAGAAACTTTACTTGACATTATTTAAAGCATATATACTCGTAAATATAGTAATGTGAAGAAATCGTCGATAATGTAAATATTAACGACGTGAGAGACAAGTAAAAACATTTACATTTTTGTAATTTTTGAAAAAACCAACCGATAGACCAAAATGTCTTTTATGTCATTGATAGAGTACATTTACCACTATCCCTACCAAAAGTTTAAAGAAAAAATTTGGAGCCAATTTTGAGAAAATCTTGTTTTTGTCATTTTTTTAAATTGTACATATTACACGCAATATTGCACGAAAACTATCGAAATTTTGAAAAACATTTACATGACGTTTATTAAAGAACTCAATATGCAGAACAAATTTTATTTGAAGAAAAAATCTCTATCTTCAATTTTGTAGTTGGAGAAAGACGCCGAAAAAAATTCAAACTTTCACAATTTTCGAAAATTCAGAGCTGTACGTGAAAATCGGACCTATGCCATGTTAAAAAGTGTATTTTCCTCTATTCATACAAGAACTTTAAAGAAAAAATTTGGAGCCGTTTTTGAGAAAACTTTGAAAATCCCCGGAGGGCTTCATGTAAAGTACCCCCAAATTTTGAAGAATCTTTTTCAAAATCTCAAAGCTTTGACTAGAATCAGATCGACTGGGGAATATCCATTTTGGAAGAAATCGTATGTATGGTTTAGGCCTCAGCAGTGTTCACAGACGGACGGACGAACAGACGGACGTTTTCCTTTCAATTGGGTTTTCGGTATCAAGGACCTAGAAAACAGGGTTTCTGGCTACACCACGTGTTAGGGGATTTTTTTCCTTAATTTAGAAACTGGTTTTATCCAGTTATTCGTTTTTACCGCTCGACAATTAATTTTTTTCCGACGAAAATTGGCCATTTTTTCGCGCAGCATTACATAACTTTCCCTATACTACGTATATCACTCCGTGTATACGTACGTATACGGGAAAGTAAAAACTGAAGATGAATGCTTTTCTTCAAGAAATCTGTTCATTAAAATTCGGTCTTTAAATAACTTTATGCAATTTATTTTTGAAAATGTGAATAGTTTCTGCATAATTTTGATTGAACAGTTTTGAATGTGAGAAAGTTTTATTTTGTTATAACATTAGTTTCGTAATGGTAAACTAAGGACGCCATCCGCGCTAAACCATGAAAGCAAATGTGTTGTAGCTAAAGATGGAGAATAAATACTTTTATATCGAGAAAAGTAACTTATTTATAAGATTTTTTACTTATAAGAATTATCAAAGTATTCTGACAAATATTAAACGTCACCCAATTGACATCACAAATGATGAACTTGGCTGTAGCCTCAGTTTGCAAAGTCCAACCGCTATTTGCTCGGTTCGGTCTAATAACTGTAATAACTGTTGTTGCACACAATTTGTTTTATTGAACACATTTTCATTGAATTTTGTGAATCCTTTGCTTACAATTTCTTTATGATCACTAATTTATTTAACAAGCTTTAATAATACAAAGGTGATACTTCGCAGAAATAATTCTTACGTCTTGTCAAGCATAAGTGTTCCACAGCACATGAGTTTTCCGAATTACTTTACAAACATTAATAAATAATATACTAACTTACATCATCATTTATTTTCACCAATGCTTTATGTCTCTCCTGACTTAATAGCTCGACTAATTTGTTTCGACAAGCACAGGTTACCTACGTGAATGCTTACATTATTCCTCATTATCACATACCCGCCGTAAACACATCCACAACAACAGATCTTCGCGTCGCCACTGCTTGTCACAACAATTGGCATGGCCTCCCTCATCTCTTCCTCAGCCACCTCCTCTACTATCGTTACCACCGCCACCGCCACTGCCACCGCTACTACCGTTGCCACTGCGCGCGCGCCCCGGCGGGAGTTACGTACAAAGGGAGCAAATATGCGGAGGGGGCAGGTGGGAGAAGAAAACAACAAAACAAAGGCAAACGCAGCGGCCGGTCGCGCGACAATGGAATGTAAATCAAAGGCCCCCACAATGGGTTATAAAGGAAGCAATAGCGCGAGGGAAATTGTCGGGCTGCGGGCGACGGCGGCAGTGGCGGTGGTGGAGAGAAGGAGTGAAAGAAGAAGAAGAAGAGGGAGAAGAAGCAGAGAGAGAGAGAGAGAGAGAGAGAGAGAGAGAGAGAGAGAGAGAAGCAGAGGCGGGCGCCTGTCGGGCCTTCCTCGCGGGTCTCTGGAGGACACGAGTGGGATAAGTGGAAAGAAGAAGCGAAGACAGAAATGGAAAAGTGGAAGCGAAAGAAGGCATTCTCTTTTACGAAGTGACGATGAAAGGGAAGAAAGAGGAAAGAACTATGGAAGAAGAGGGTAAGGGGGAATGAAAGTTCTTGGAAGAATGTGGAAAGTCAAGGAATCAACTGCAAGGCGGTGGAAAATAGCACGGGCATTGGGAGATAGAGATGTGTCAGGACTCAGTAGGTGACAAAATATGAGATGTAGTGTAAGTTTGTCGATGACTGTGTGGGGAGGGGGAGAGGGGGAGGGGGAAGGGAGGGAGGGAGAGACAGACAGACAGAGAAACAGACAGATAGATAGAGGGAGGGAGAGAGAGAGAGAGAGAGAGAGAGAGAGAGAGAGAGAGAGAGAGAGAGAGAGAGAGAGAGCGGAAGGTAATGGAAGGAGATGGTAACCAGAAGGAGCGTTGGATCGTGGTGGAAGGTCATGAAGCTGGAAAGTGATGTGACATTTCGTTTTCAAGGCCTTGGAAGCAATTGGGGAAATGGCATCTTGAGAAGGCAGAGCGATAGAAGTTAGCACAATGGAGGTAATCGGGAGTTCTGGAACACAGTGACAAAAGTGTGACAAGAGGCAATAGGCGGTGGCGATAAAGTTTGCAGGGAAAACAAGGGGCTATATAAATTCACTTCAGCGGCAAGTGAAAATTCGGCAGTTTAAAGATGACGAGCTGAAAATTTCGAATGGTAGGCAATAATTTAAGACAGTAGAGGATAAGATGCTGGACGCCAGTTGACACAGTGAATAACGTCCTATTGGTAAATAGCAATAGAAGATTTACGGTTGTCAGGCGATATTGTAATTAATAATTAAAGGTAGTGTTGAATAGTAGTAGTAGTCACACTGCGTAATAATGAAAATTGTGACAGATAATGACAAATGCTAGACATGAAAAAACAAATTGTAACGATTAATGGAGAAGAAATAGCACAATACATTTCTTTAAACCGTAGTTAATTGTTTCACATGCAGTCAAAACATTACGCATTCCAAAGTCCTTCCCGTCATTTGAGTGGCTATTCTCACAAAGGTTTGTCTATGAAAAAAATTTATACTTAAGCGTGGTAGGGTAAAATGTGCAAGCCTGCACGTGAACCATAGTGCCATAGATCACATTTGAATAACATAAAACGTGTATGTACTGCACATGAGAGCTCTATCATATTTTTCAGATGTTTTACGAATAAAAGACAGCTGTGCTATAACAGTACGTTCTTTCTCATATCAGTAACGGATATGTAAAAATATAATATCGCAATTTATTTTCATATTAAAACATTTCAGTCATCACTTGTAAAACTGTCTACCAATCGTAGCACAATAGGCGCGAAAATGTAATTCCTGTAACATCAACCCACATTCGACAACCCAAAATTCCGTTCCATTCACTCAGAAGCGCCGTTCAACTATAAGAATTTTAAACGGCCATGTTGCGGCTGAAATTTGCAAAAATCACGCCAAACTGCTCATTAAAAAAAGTACATGACATTATTTCAAGATATTATTTTAAAGAACATTTTCCATTATGTAAAAAAAATTCTATCATCAATATTGTACTTTCGTAATGTTAATTTATTTTCAATTTCCGACAATACGGAGAGTTCGCCGAAAATGAGACTAGATTCTCTTTCTTTACCGTTCTTTGTTACATACTAGAAAACACAACGAAAAAACCTTGGAGCAGTTTTGGAAAGATTGACTTTTTATAAATCGCATTAACATCAAGCAGAAATTACACGAAGACAACTCCTTAAAATATTAACTCCGTCAAAGTAAAATATTACGAGAGATGTTTTATTTTCTCGTAAAATATTAAGAGAGACTTAACAAATGGTATAGGCCTAATTTTCATTGAACTCTCTGAATGTTTGAAAATTACGTGTTGGAAATAATGGGAGAATGATTTTTTAGTGTCGGCACAAGTGAATAGGACTAAGCAACTGTGTGTTGTAGCGTTAAAGCGTATAATGAGTTAACTTCACTGACCTGAATTCGAGGTTCTGCGCAGAAAAAACATTTTTGCTGGATGGAAAAACTTTTGCAGGTTCATGTACCAGTATAATATTGCAGAGCCGTTACAAGTAATGCGAGAAAACGTTAGCTGTTAAAGCACCACTATCTTATGATTTATATCTTATGTTGTAATCAATGTATTTGCAGTATATGTTCTTTGTAAATTTAAAGTCATTTTTTTTAAATCTTTATTCATAAGATACATGTATGTAGATATACTCTTTTTATATCAAAATATGACATTTTATACGAAATCATTGCTACAAAACCTGATATGTACTAATGATGCATAAGTACGAGAGAATTGCTCTGAAATTCTTCATCAGAAATATTTATGAGGAAAACATAGAAATTGGCATTTTATGATTTCCAGGGTAATTAGATTCACATGCAACCCGCACCACACAAAACGCTGCAACGCACATCGCGTTTAACTGGGAAAGATGCGTCCTAGGGCAAAAAAATCAGGTTCGTGTCCTTATAGGCGCACGAGTTATATTTAATATCCATAATCTACTAAATGTCATCTTTTCGGACGTTCTATTACGTTTTTGGAAGGGTTCCTCATCCTGAAGTTGTGTGTTTCCAGAAACGCCGGAAGGTCAGTTCCAGTGCGAAGCTATTTTTACTTTTAGATCTTTTGAAACCTATTACATATTTTAAAATTTATCTCTTGCTTTGACAAATACACGGATCCTTTGAAAAATATGATTGAGCTCAAACTACATACTTGGATGTCCGGGAGACGCCGGCAGCGTCTTATGTACAGGTGCCAACGTTTTTGGTCGCCATAAATTATTTCGCTCTGAGGAAGGTAAATGCATTTCGTCCCGAGGTCATAGAATGGTGGCATCTCCCGGACAGCCAAGTAGTTACTAACTCCGGCCCTCCGGACGCGCAAACCTACGTTCTCACATGATTGACCTGTTTTTCTGCCTGTGTGGTTAAAAAAATTGTTAGGTCTCTTGAATGATAAAGAAACCCTCTCACACCATTTGTGTGCTTATATTTATTAACTTCAAAGTAGAGGTGGAATTAAAATTAATCAGAATTATATCTAGGGATTAATTTCAATACTTTACGAGATTTTACACCATAAGTGAAATTTCCTTTGTGTGACTTAGCAAGTTGGATGTAGAAGAGGATTGGAAACAAAGCGTTAAATCCAGTGAACTGTTAATAAGTACTACTAATTGCTACAAAGAGATTTTGAAGAAGCTGAAATAATGCGTACGTATTTATGAATTAGCCATAAAAAATACTAGAAGGAAGGGCATCTCCTCGTCTTACAAGCGAAAAACACATCCGCCCCTAGCATCCGCTGCTCGCTCTACGTCTGGGGCGATCGCAGCTGGGCCCTGGCTGCGGCTGGCGAGGTGCATGTTGCGAGGACGAAGCCTGGGGGCGGAATGCGGGGCGGCTGCTGATAGCGAAACAGGTGGCGCGATGGTGACGGCGGCGGCGGCGGCGGCAGCGGCGGTGGCGGCGGCGGCGGCGGTAGTGGCGGTGGCGATGGCGGAGGCAGAGTATGCAGAGAAGGCAGAGGAGGCGGCGGAGGCAGAGACGGACGCGGCGGCGATGGAGGTGGGGGCGGCGGCGGGGGAAGCGGCGGAGGGGGGTGGCGGCGGCGGCGGCGGTGGTGGAGGTGGTGGAGGTGGAGGTGACGGCGGCGGGGGCGGCGGCGGGGGCGTCTGCGGGGGCGGCGGCGGTGGCGGTGGAGGTGGAAGCGGAGGCAGTCGTCGTACGCGGGTAACTCACATACGTCCGCTCTCTTGCCGGAGCGGTCGGCTCTTTTGCTTAGGGTACAGTCGCAGTCGGTCCCTTGGGAAGGCGGAACAAATTTTGGATGGATAATGGATACATATCTTGGATACAAATCTTGAAAAAAAGTGTCTATTAAACGGTAGCTGTTTTTCAATTTCATATTTTGAATAACAGTTATTGAACAAAATCACTATTTCGACTATATTACTCGTAACACATATGCTGTGTATTAGCATCCAAAATCTTTCATGAACCGCTTCTATTCACTTTTTAATAGTTTCATGCACAAATATCATAATATATTGAAAATATTTGCTATGTCTACAACTCAGAAAATCAAATCCTTCCATTTGCCTACTACCTACAACTAATGTTGTTAATACTTTTCTCTACTAATCAACAACCTTCATTTGTTCATCTTAACTTATTTCTCTAATAACTAAGCAAAATGGAATGGAAAAGAACAGGTATTTACGAAATAAGTACAATACAATGTTAATACCTACGCGAATATCGTAAAACGTTCTATTCACTACGTAAAATTTGCAATCAACTACAAATTTCGTTTAAATTTGTTCATTCACCAGCAAAGGGTGACATACTAATATTGATAATCGTTAATAGGAGGCCCTGAAATATTTACAATATTACTTAAATTGCAAAATGATTATTGCAGTTAATAATGAGCCAAGAATTTTTACAATACTTATGTCCTAATAATTCTAATTACGAAATTGATCTCAGTTTGACTTAAAATAACCATAGTTTATAACATATACTTGAAATATGACCTTTTACGGTGTTGAATTAACTATCTTTCTTTAATGCAATCGTGTCACACTGTGAACAAGATAAAAAATCTGAATTTGCGTATTTCGTTTTAATCGATATTAATTATTTACTCAAACGAACTTTGAACAAATGAAAATGAACTTAGTTTGTGATGTTGCTCCCGGATTTTTTATTCTGCATCTATTTCAAAACTGACCTTCATGCATAGACCTCGCCCTTTTGAGTAATACGCATTATATCGAAGGAATGATTAATCATGAATTAAATTGCATCATCGTGATCTGGAAATACACGTTATACATTCTGAATTACTTTTTTTCCGTATTGCAACCTTCCTATTTTGTCTCGGTATCTATCGTAATTATGTAGCGTGTTTACCAAAAGGCTTGAGATCTCTCAGCCCCTGCAGGAAGGCAAACAGGTTGTGCTAACAGGTGCCAGAAGATATGACTACCATGCAAATTATTTTCTATGCAACGCTAAATACTGCACTTTGCAGCTGATCACACAAAATGATAGACGTCTGCTCACCAATTTCTTTCTATTTGTTTCTAATTATCACCCTCTTAACGCTTTTTAGATCTGCCAGATAACGTTGTTCGACCTTGCCGTTTGTATTGCGAAACCTTGGTAGGAAAATAATAGAATTCCCTGAAGCTATTCAGCGCTATACTTTAGAAATGATTTACACTTTGATGTGTTGCTTGCATCAACTAGAATGTTTGTGATATCTACATACACTATTTTGAATCTCAAGAACATTTTTTAGGTTACATCACAAAAACAAATTGATCGCAATATTTTTAACATAATTTAACTCTCACATTGCCATTACTTTAACACACTTGTTAAAAACTTACTAAATGTGAATACAGTGATTGGGAGTGAGTGTAGAGTGGACATTTTGTGATGACACTAACTTTCGTGTAACGTAATATTATAATTTAAGTCAAAATTTAGTCTAATGCCTAGAGATACAGTATTTAGAGTATGTGTAGGAAACAATTTTTGCCTTTTATAGATATTCTACAAAAAAATCACCCACGCTGTTGAAGAAACTCTCTTGAACTGAATACTGAACAAAAGTTGTGCAGTAATATTCTGAAACTGAACTCACTGTTGCTGGACTTGCTATTGCGACTCCCACAAACCTCTTCGCCTGAAGTTCCATTACACTTCAGGAACCATTTTCACAAACCAAAGATTATATTGCGATGTGTCGGGGACCATCGCAGTCCTCCACCCTTGCGTCACGCCAAATTACCGGACGGCAGGAAAGAACTACGCGCCCTCGAATTAGATACGCCCAGCCGCTCAAGCCCCCCCATAAACTTTCAACTATCAATTATACCCTTTTTCTGACAATACCGCGATGCGTCGGGTGACCATCGCACCCTCTCACCCCCGCGTCACGCCAAATTACCGGAAGTTGGAAAGGGCCACGCGTCCACCGCGACCCGATTTAGTTCCGCCCAACGGCCCAAGTTCTCCAGAAGCCCCTAACAATAAATCTTACCCTTTGTCCAACAATACTGGATGATCGACAGCCGGAACAACCATTTTAGCGACTTGGCGATCGCACCCGGCTCAATAATCCTCTAAAAGCCTATAAAATCATCACATGCCAAAGCAGAAGGGACACGTGCGCGCTCCTCCGGCCTAACAATGCCGGCCAATGAACAACCAGAAGGCACCGTTGATGAAATAGAAGGTTCGAGAAGTTCAAATCCGACCAATAAAATCACTAGGCAGGAAGCACGTGAGCACTTTGAGATTTTTTTCGAGAAAACGAAAGGGAGAGACGGGCGAGCGAGGCGAGAGAGGGGAGGACGGGCGACAGACGCTAGAGAGGACGGTCGTGCAGGAGAAGTCGTATGGAGATAGAAACCAACAAGTAAAGTTTTGAGTAGATTAACAGTGGTAGTTAAGAAAGCCACCGAATATTAGTCAGTTAATGAAACCTGCGGTAGAAAGGGAACAGCAGCAGTGGGTAAGGCACACACTGAGCCGACCACTGCGAAACTTGCCCGGTCTTCACGGAATTAATTCCGAATAGCCAAAGTTTGGCTTCGAGCGTCATACGCGGTCCAGGTGTCGTGTGACGGCCTGAGACGCGCGCGAGCATCACGTCGCGACCGCCCGGTCATCCACCGCCGACGTCCCGTGCGCCGGAGTCATCACCCCGGAGGCAATCGGAGGCCAACCTTGCAACGTTCCGGCGTCGCCTCCTGAGGGTCCGACTACACTTCTCCGTCGCTCGGCGAGCAATCCAGTCGCGGTGACATTACCATCTAACATCACAGATTGTAAGTTGTCATCACCATCATTCATTAATCGGCTACTAAAGTGACAATAACCCAGCATCAACCTGAACAGTCTCTCTTCGTTTAATTTTTTGAATAAATTAGTCCCCGCCATTTGGTCGGGTGAACCAATTAATACCATAGCAAAGTGTTATTATTCTAAATCTTAAGAAACCACCAAATGCAACCCTTCGACCCAGGGCGCTCACCCCTGAGACGCTCAACGCCGGCGACATTAAGCAGGTAAGTGGGCATGCGCTTGGCGCCCTTATTAAATAAATTCAGCGCGTGTCCCCTCCTGCGACTTGGGACGACTGTCACACCATAAGTGTGTCGGCGCCTCCATTTTGTGAGCAGTTCCATCACAATATCTTCCATGATTTACAGACGGCAGTTTTATTAACAATTTTTTTATGAAACTTTGATGTTGAAGCGTACGTGTCGTTGCCACGGGGATCTGTAGACATAAACCCATTACGAAGGACAATCAGCAACAAATCTCCCAGTAATTTAACCGGGAGATGCGTTAACTCCTTAATAACACTACTCAACACGAATGATATTAACAACCTTCACCATTACGAATAGTTAAGGTCGGCGACCTTTGGATGTATCCGCATGTGAACCACTTACAATTATCCACAGAAGATCTACTACGGTGTAGAGTTCACGGACAATGGTTTGTTTGTTATTTAAATACTTTTATTAATACAAGAAACTATTTCATGATGGAATTTAAGGAAACATTATACTTGCTTTTGAATAATATTTTTTCACAAGGGTATGATGAGGTCAATCAAAAAAGCAAATCCATTAATTTACGGTGCTTTTGAAGAAAAGATTGTGGTCGTCAATGTGATGTGCGGGCTGGGTTCTTGCGACAGTAAGTTCAGCATAAAGTGCCAAATAACAGGCTGAGTAAAATTTTGCCGCGAGCTTCCTGGAATGGCATGATCATATATGGGACTATCTCGAACGACTAACTGACGACGAATTCTTTAGAGAAATCTTTTCAGCTGCTGGGACAATGCAAATTTAGATGTAACTTAATACTAGTCCTCCAGATGTTAGGGCCTTGTAAGCGTAAGCGTTGTGCAAAACCTCTCTCTCTGAGCTTCACACAAGATTCGACGTAACGTTATTTATAAACGTTAACGTTGGCCGTTTCGGTTAAATGCAAAAAGTATCGATTGCTCAGACCACTCATCTTCCACCGCTTGGATTGGGACTCAAATGCCGATGGAGCCAAACGTAATTTATGGTTTTCTCTATCTCTCATTACACCGTTGTTCCATCGTCATTTATGTACAGGAAGACCCACAAACTACACGCCAGGGAACTTCGTCGCTAACGTATAAACGGTTTACGATATCAAAATGCAGTTTTCGCTCAACAGTGCGGAATCATGGGGCAAGTAATATGTTCCAGAGATATTGTTTGAATATTTTTAGTTTTCAGGAGATTTAATCATCTTTGATTTCTTAAATTGAACCGTATATTTTTCTCACTGGCAATAAATAAATTATAAAATGAGGAATGCAGGAATGTAACGTATGTTAATGTTCTGATAGTATTTTGAGTACCAAATAATACTTCCTGTCATGTGAATGTAAATTAAACGCGCAAAATTTCCTATAGCAGACCTTGCAATGCCGTTTTTACTTTCCCGTATACGTACGTATACACGGAGTGATATACGTAGTATAGGGAAAGTTATGTAATGCTGCGCGTTACATGAAAGTTATGTAAAAAATGGCCAATTTTAGGCGGAAAAAATTCATTGCTGGGCCGTGAAAACGAAATAGTGGTGCTACAGAATGGCACAGACTTTCCCGTATTAGTTTTCTATTTCCTTAGGTCTTCACTAGCTATTCGGAATTACTACAAACTCTTTCTTGCCAGCTGTCATCTATCACCGCCAAAAGTACATTTTTTTGTCATTTTCTTAATTTTTCGGTTTCCTATTGGTAGAACGGAAACATTAATTATAGAATATTAAAGAACACAAAAACCTAGTCATAAACGGCAATTTTCTATTAAAAATTATGTGCCGTTTAAGAGAAAATGGCGTTTTAGCGCTACTAAAAATGCGAAATTTGAAGCTCATTTTCACAGAAAATGTTTGAGTTTTCAATATATTTTATTTGAAGTTATTTGAAGCACATACACTCACAAATATAATAATGTTTACAAATTGCTGGTAATGTTCGTATTAAAGATGTGAGAGATCTTTCAAAAAAGTTACAATTATGTAATTAAAAAAAACCACTCAAAATAAACTTTACGCCATACTAAAGAGTGTAATTTGCACTATCCGTTACAAAAGTTTCAAGAAAAAAAATTGCAGCCATATATGAGAAATGGCGTTTGAGCTTTTCTGAAAATGGGAAATTTTAATCTACTTTCAACAGAAAACGGTTGTGTTTTCGAAAAACTTTACTTCACATAATTTAAAGCACATGTACTGCTAGCGCCTAAACCATACGTACGATTTCGTCCAAATGGATATTCCCCGGTCGATCTGATTCTAGTCGAAACTTTGAGATTTTGAAAAAGATTCTTCAAAATTTGGGGATACTTTACATGAAGTCCCCCGGGCATTTTCAAAATTTTCTAAAAAACGGCTCCAAATATTTTCTTTAAATTTGAAGTATATTTCTATTCTATTTGTATGAATAGAATAAAATACACTTAATAACATGGCATAGGTCCGATTTTCACGGATAACTCTGAATTTTCGAAAGTTGTGAAAGTTTGAATTTTTATCGGCGTCTTTCTCCAACTACAGAATTGAAGATAGAGATTTTTTCCTCAAATAAAATTTGTTTTGCATATTGAGTTCTTTCATAAAGGTCATGTAAATGTTTTTCAAAATTTTAGGCGTTTTCCTGCAAAATTGCGTGCAATATGTGCAATTTTAAAAAATTACAAAACATGATTTTCTCAAAAACGGCTCCAATTTTTTTCTTTAAACTTTTGGTAGGGATAGTGATAAATGTACTCTATCATATGATATAAAAGACATATTGCTCTATAGGTTGTTTTTTTCAAAAATTACGAAAATGTAAATTTTTCACGTTCCTCACGTCGATAATATTTACATTAGCGGCGATTTTTTTCACATTACTACTTGTATATTTACAAGTACATGTACTTTAAATATTGTCAAGTAAAATTTCCCGAAAACACAACCGTTTTCTGTGAAAAGCAGCTTAAAATTTCGCATTTTCAGAAACGCTCAAACGCCATTTTCTCATATATGGCTGCAAATGTTTTCTTGAAACTTTTGTAACGGATAGTGCAAATTACACTCTTTAGTATGGCGTAAAGTTTATTTTGAGTGGTTTTTTTTAATTACATAATTGTAACTTTTTTAAAAGATCTCTCACATCTTTAATACGCACATTACCAGCAATTTGTAAACATTATTATATTTGTGAGTGTATGCGCTTCAAATAACTTTAAATAAAGTATTTTGAGAACTTAAACATTTTCTGTGAAAATGAGCTTCAAATTTCGCATTTTTATTATCCGTAAAACGCCATTTTCTCTTAAACGGCACATACTTTTTAAAAGAAAATTGTCATTTATGACTAGGGTTTTGTGTTCTTTAATATTCTGTAATTAATGTTTCCGTTCTACCAATAGGAAACCAAAAAATTAAGAAAATGACAAAAAGATATACTTTTGGCGGTGATAGATGACAGCTGACAAGAAAGAGTTTGTAGCAATTTCGAATAGCTAGTGAAGACCTAAGGAAATAGAAAACTAATACGGGAAAGTCTGTGCCATTCTGTAGCACCACTAGTTTGGGAAGGTAGTCTTTGCGGCCTCTCCTCTCGCACCGCAATAGTGCCGGCGCCGCTTTCCCAAAGGCGACTATTACAAGGGCTGCTACAGGAAATACGTCCGTTCAATTTAGAATCACGCGTAAAAAATATAATTTTACATTCAAATTACTATCAAAATATTAACGTTTGATACATCGTTGTATACCTCTTTTTATGATCTTTCAATTGCTGTCGAGAGAAATATATAATTCCATTTAAAAGATTGAAGATGATTCTATTTCTTGAAAAATAAAAATATTTCAAACAATACACAACATTTCATTAGCCTCATAATTCCGCATTGTTGAGCAAACACTGCATTTTGTTATCGTGAACCGTTTAGAAGTTATGGGAGTAGCCCATATTTGGTAAGTATCCTGTATGTTAATAATACCTACACATTACATATTCGTTTCCGGGTGCGACTGGCTGCGATATCAACTGACTTCTTAGGCACTGGTATTATAAATACTGTTATATAAATTATAGCACCATAAATGTTGCTGGGGCTGGGGTCATAAATATAGTTGGGACAGAATAAGAGGATTTTTGGATATTTTAATTCGTTCTCTCTGCCCTTCGTTTTTCTTTTGACATTCATTTCTTCTATCTGCCATTCGTACGTTACCATTTTCTTGTAATGATTAATATTTCCCGTGGTATGAATTATTTGTTTCTATACACCAGTCTATAAACAACCATGCATATGTAGCATATCAGTTTGCGGGTCTGGGTACATTTGTAGCAGCCATTACTGTAGGCCTTCTTAAACGGGAGATAGTCATCGCAACGGGGCGGGACGCAGGGTTGGCAGAAATGGAGAGCAAAGTGCGTGACCGCTGAGTCAGCCCTGCGGGTCGGGAATTCCCCGCGACTCATTCTCCTCAACGCGCGCACGCATATCCATACCGCTAGACGCCTTTCGATCCATAACATGTTGTACGTAATGCATGCGGTAGAATTTTGATGTTCTCCTGGAACACAACAACACAGGTTTCTTGTATAAAGTGACTGGCAAATGAGACTTAGGATATCAACTGATGTCAGTGGAATGTCACTAACCGGAAGGTCCTAGGGTTCGAGACCCGATGGTGGCAGGATTTTTGATTCTAGTTAGATACTAGCTCGGTCGAATTCAGCCGCTACCTGGAGGAAAATTCTGGAGGCCGCCCGCTGTGATCGGTAGTTTTCCGTGGTTTCTCCGATCATCAGCAGGCGAACGCCGGAGCAGTACCCAAATGAACGGGTCGCGGGCCGCGCTCGATTTCCTTCCGGTTCCTTGTCCTATTCTCGCCCCTTACTTACTCTCTCTCTCTCTCTCTCTCTCTCTCTCTCTCTCACACACACACACACACACACACACACACACACACACACACACACACACACACACACACTCTTACATGTACTGAATTACCACACATCTCAGAAGGCCAGTCGGGGCTTAGAGCTTGTCCCGGCTAGGGTGGTGCCACGCTGTTGAGAATTACCTGGTTGGGGAAAAATCTCCACAGACCGACGTAGGTCTGCGCCGGATCTGCCATTCAGTGGGGGAAGATCACCAGTACCTCTCACAGTAAAAACATGCACTTCAGTTACGGGACTAATGACCTTAGCAGTTGGCGCTCCGGGAATCACTAATGAATGAATCAATCAAATATGTTAATGAGTTTACACAACTTTCCCATAAAAGGTGGAACGTGGATTAGACAAAACCAAACTAAAGATTTTAGGTAACTATCACGAGAAAATCTGTAGAATTTTGTAGCACCACTAGTTTAATGATTGTAATTATA
Organism: Acheta domesticus; assembly: GCA_031308135.1. Lineage (NCBI taxonomy): Eukaryota > Metazoa > Arthropoda > Insecta > Orthoptera > Gryllidae > Acheta > Acheta domesticus. The sequence goes on along the minus strand of JAHLJT010009355.1, from coordinate 23,603,760 downwards.
AATTGTAATATAATTTTTCGTCGCACCGTTTTCATCAGTATACTTAAGATTGAAAAAGAAAAACTGAGAGAATTGTGTAAGTCCCTGACCATGCCATGCTGTGAGGTTGTTTTGTAGGAGAAATAGTGTGAATGAGTCTTTTTATTAATAAAAGTTATTTCTTCTAATTACTGAAACAGATTGGAAGTGTCGGATTATACGAAATTCTCGCATAACTACTGGTGTATAAGAGCAATGATGTGAAAAAAAGTTGTGTAAACAAATCGTAAGTAATATGTCTTCATGCGGTATATCATGTGGTTTATCAAAGAAAAACAAGAATGAAGTACTTAGTGATATGTATGTATTTTTCTCAGAATTTTATATTCATGAAACTAGGTTTTGGAACGAGGATATAAATTAGAAAAGTTATTTCGCTGAGGGAGAAAATTATAAGATAATCTTTTTTCGGTCTTTGAAGGCGTCGTTAGAAATAGATTGGGAGATTAAGTTGGAACCTCTCGTATGGAGACATGTGCGCCGGGACTCAGAAAGATAAGCTTGTTTAATTTTGATAGAAGTAATTAACACATCAGGATTCACGCCGTTTTAATTAAGGTCCCTCCTTCCTCTCTGCCAAACGACGCTTAGCACGAATCTCACAGCTTAAGGGGCGTAGAATTACGTGAGCCTTAAATGAGAAATGTCGTTAAAAGAAGTGGTAATAACTTTGCAAAACAGGACACTTTTAATGAGATGTAAGTTTGAGGACTTATAAAAATTCATAAGTTGTGTAACTCCTTCGAAGAGAAATGAATGTCTTTAGTAGAATAATTACAGAAGACAAACAATGGAATGTGTTTAGATTTTACCTAAGGCTTTTGCACTTCAAGTTTATGTGCTTGTGTTTCTTCAGGTAGGAGAAACGTCAATGTAGAAAGACTGTACAAATTCTCAGTTTGTAATGTGGAACTTTCCAAGAATTGCAAGTAGGCCTGTTATGTAAGAAAATGCAGTGGTACGCGTATTTGTATTCTTATTACTGGTACCATTATGGTAGCCCTGAAATTAAGGCAATATAAACAAGAATTGTGTGGAAAATTGAAGATTAAGGCATTTGTTGATTTCGTTTGTACGGGGGTTGTCGGAGTTCAATTTCGTGATTATTCACCCCATAATTTCTTTCGCCCGAGTGAATGATGGATTTTCTCTTTTCCCCTCAATAAGTCTTCTGTCTGAATCAAACCCTACGCTAACATCTGAATGCGCTATGCTGCTTCAGCGAACACTTTACCATCAAAATCCAAAAAACGTAAAAAATAGAAGAGAATACAAAGAAGTTGATATAAAAAGCAATGCGAGATTTCATTTACAAAGTATTGTTGTGAGGCTATCAATCAATTACGACGTTATAAAAAATATGATTATCAAAGAAAGAAATGCGTCTCAAAATATTTCCAATTAATATTTTCAGTTAGTAGCTATTTTGGAGTTATAAGCGTCGATTTTCGAAATTCCAATATATAGATATAGAATTGATTTTTAAAGTTGTCAATAGTCAGTATTACGTATATTAAATCGGCATCTGGGCAGAAAAAATAGTGGCATTTTGTGTTGATTCATCATCGGGATACCCTTCCACTCTAATAAAATTTGTGTGGTTTTCTCATCCTTACCTATTATTCGGTCTTTTTCTCTTTCTCATTTCCTCTAATCTCTTATTATTTTTTAGATTCATAAACTCTTCTTTTTTCTAAAATGACAGGGCAATAATTTAAAAGGATGTACTTATACTAACTGTTCCACCAACTGTTGACCACTCCGAAAAACTTCTAAACGATTCATGATATTGAAATGCAATTTTATTAACATTAGGAAATTATATATTGTTGTAAACCTAATTTTATGATCAATTCATTTATAATGAGAAAAAATTAGTTCTGTTAAAAATCAAATATGAAATATTTTCTCAGCCGCTAAAAATATTACAAACAATATCTCTACGACATCTTACTTGTTCCATGATTCCGCATTGTTGAACGAAAATAGCATTTCTGTATGTGAATTGTTTAAAAGCAATGAGGATGGCTCCTAGCTGGTCGAGCACACGGTATATATGAAGAGTATATTTAATGTATAAATGTAACCAAATATTTTGTCAATAAAGTAATGTCCGATTAATTAGAGGCTTGGACTGAAAAATCTCGACTAACGAATCATTATTTAAAACACTCATTTACAACAAAGTATCGAGGGGCCTAAAAATATTACATAACCTCTCATTATTTCGATAAACTCACCAATTAATTTAAATCATGATAATTGCACGCAGTTAGTAAAAATGGATCGATGAAAACAATTATATTGTTCGTACATGTAATCATTTGAAGATTTTTTCTGAATAAAGTTTTAAATTGTGGGGAGAACGTGTTTCTGATGCCGACATAGCTCGTGGCTTGCACATTTTCTGGTCGTTGGAAGTGGATTACCGCAGAGCAGTTCTGTTCAACACAACATTCTTACAAGCGTTGCGTTGTAACGTCAAACATGCCATCAACATCCCGTCGATTGCTTCTTCTTACGGGAAGTGATCATCTTTCTCAAATACAAAAATAATTTAATTACTAGACTTCCGCCTTAGTTTCGCAAGCCCTATCAACTTTTCCAAGCAAAGAAGTTATCTCTGCTATTGTTAAGCTATGCAAACATTATTACATTATAACAATTATAACATTTTGGGACGATCCCACAGTGGTCAGGGTAGTAACCAGACGAAGCGTTCTGCTTTATCCAGGAAATTCGAACATGACACCCAATTCCTAGGTAGAGACAAATGACAACAACAACCCGCGAAGTCAGAGCGTTCGACAGTGCTCCTGAAGCGGGAAAAAAGCGCTTGCATTGTGACCTTGGCTGCAGGCACACCTAACGATAGTAATGTGGAGACCGAGACTTCACCGCGTGTTAGCTTTTGCAATTCTAAGAAACAGAAAAATACCTTTCCACTGTGTCAATAGCTGGACTTTTTATTATTTTCCCCATTTGTTATTGGTTTTATGCTATTGATTTTTTTTGCGCTACAGATTTAATATCGCTCTATTATTTAACCCGAATATCGTCGTAACTGGTGATGTGGTGGCTGTTACTACCCCAACCTTTCAAAGATACCGAACCTACGTGAAGCGGATGCGCGAAGGAACCTATGCTTCTGGGTACCTCTCAGGAAGTCAGTTGTTTTGAGAACCAGGTGGTGGTCACATTGTACAAGGGGAGCAGACACTTGTTACTTTATTTTTTCAAAATACAAAATTTTGTTTATTGAACATATCTTACAACTTCAAAGTAGAAGCTGCAGATTTCTTTTTAATACAACATATTTCTCAATATAGGTCTTTAAAATGTCTCATGTACAGTTTTAAATAAACTAGTAGTTTTCGTGTAATTTATTAGATGTTTTAGAATTATCGTAATTTGAGAATTCATTATAGCGTTGTAATTGAAGTAGTTCGGCTACAGTTAAATTAGTCGGGAAAGGCCACTTGTCTTGCCGTCTATAACCAGAGGGTTCGAATATAACGCTGAAAAAATATTTTTGTTATTTTTTTCTAACATTTTTGAAATTGTTAAGTTCACTGAATTCAAAACAAGAAAGCTATTTTAATTTGGGCTTTTGAGTTAAAGAAATTAAAGATGTGTACTATTTTTTCTAAAGTATTGAGTGTTTGGTTAGAAAATTGTTAACCTATTGCTGAAGTGTTAATAGAATAGAAGTTGAAATATAATATTAGTAACAATTTCAAATAATTCGAGAAAGAATCTGATCTTACAATACCATTAGTTGTTTCTTGATCGAATTGAGCAAAATTCGCATGATAATTTGGCATTGGTAATAGTTATTTGTTCAAGTTTTAAACAGTTTTCGTAAAAACCTCTGAAATTTCGCAAATTGTAAATTGTATATGGTCAATTTTATTTTGTGACAGGAGTATTAAAGTAGTACACCAGCGTTGTTAGTGAGACCGATAAGTGATTGTGAAGCAAAATCACTGAAGTTCAAATATCAGCCCAGGCAAATATTCTTGTGAATTGGAAACCTTTTCGCGGATTAAACTACTATTATTACCTAATCGTTACAAATAATACGAGAAAGTATGAAGGCAATATTGTAGCGCCACTAGTTAAAATTTTAAGTGAAGGTGGTTGGTTTTAGAAATACAAGACAATACTGAAATATACCAACAATGTCTCGTCATAAATTATAACGAGATCGTGCCGATTAAATGACATCATTCACCTTAGGACAGTTATATTCGTGACCCGTTCCGAATTTATAGAAAACTATGGGCGTCAGGAACAGGTTACGATAATTGATAACTACAACCAATGCCTCCACATGTTCATGTTAACGAATCGATAAATGTCCGGCTAGCTGGGTAAATGGGTCACGTAATGGATAATCGCTATCGCCTAGATAGCCGATTATTTGATCAGCCAACTACACAGTATGGCGAGGAATCTGAAAGGAAATAATTAAATATATCTCTAACTACTTATCAGTTGTGATTGACTAAATGAAAATCATCTTTTCATTTCCAAAAGAAAATTTAACAATTTATTGACTTGTGAAGTAAATTATTATGCCTTTAGGTCATGACCTCCTTTGAAAGAAAATCTTCATACTGCAGTACTTCCCGCAGTATCTTCTCACTTGGGTGATAATTCCAAGTCCAGCTTCTCTCTTGTAACCTTGCGACGCCGCCGACGAATCCAGCCCTCACTGCCTCGAATATCTACCGGTTCTTACTTAATTAATATTCACAGTTCCTAGTTCTCCCTAACTACGTGGTAAAACATTAAAGTTCAAAGTTCAAAATAAACATACCGCAATATAAAAAAATTTCAAAGTCCCAAGCGAATTTAAATGCTGCACATCAACTTTGAGTCCGAAAACCATTGATTCTGACGGCAAACTTACAAGTCCCACTCCTCTAATATTAAACTCGAGAGCAATCCGCACTACTCGACGGCCTCTATCAGAATGTCATTTACTCCTCCGTTTTTAGCCCTCAAAGCCTCGGTATCCATCCCTCATTCTTATTTTTTTAAACAAAACGACAAACTTCCGTCATAAGTAGAGAGTCTGTTCTCCCTTAGCCAATCCTTCAACTTCTTACCAAATCAAGTAGCAACGCTCTCGATAGTTATTCCTTTCTAAACCAATCCCGGAATATCTTATATTTCTGTCTAGCCAGCGCCTCCACATATTCAAGGCCTGAATGCAGTTTATTGACCTTGCCAACCACTACGCCGGCGTTGCTAAGGCTGTATATTCCCATTTGCATACCCTTTCAACCCAACCCATTGACAGCAAATGTTACTGTCTAAATATATGATATATTGGTATATCACAATACAAATAATTTTCAAATCTATACGTACTACATTGAACAAGATAGTCTTTTCTATTTTAATGGATATCGCGCTAATCATGTCAAATTTACTTCAAATTCATTTGACCTGGAGATAGTTTGACTTCATTCTTAACTTTCATGCAATTGCTCCAACAATCGTCTCCTTTCTCCTTCGCGAGTAGCCAGACGAGCTTTCCCAGGTCTTGAGCACGAGCCGGTTCGTACGAGAAGTTTCCTTAACATGCCTCCAGGCTACTAGAGTAATGACACTTTCCTTCAGGTAAATAACATCTACATTGTTTGTATCCTTCAAAAACAAGCAACTCCGCTTGCGATTCTCCGCTTCATTGTCAATGAGACCCAAACACCAAGTCCATATGTTTAATCCCGTTTCGAGACTTTACACTGCACACACACACTGGTTAGGAGGCAAGTTACGCCAAGTAGATAACTTTGTTCTGAGGAAATCCTGTTTAAAACTATATTCAAACAGAGCAGCGAGCGGCAGAAATTGGTATAATTAGCGGAGTAGAAGCAGCCCTAATTGGAGAGAAATCTTGAGGGACGCCGCGCCGGCGGCGAGGACGACGGGCGACTGTCTCCGTCCCAGCCCCGCCTTCGCCCACGCGTCCACCTCCACCTCCGCCCCCGCCTCCCCCTTGCCTGCGGCCCACTTTTCCAGGCGGGAGACTCCATGCTCAAGAATTAAACGTATTCAGAAGTTACCGCGACTTGGGAACTTGCCGCCCGCCCTCCCGCTCACTCGTCGACTGGAGAGAGCCGCGCGCAGCGAAAACACAGACGGCTGGGGGGGGGGTGCGGTGGCGATGGCGAGGACGAGGTTAGGGCGAGGACAAGGTTAGAGTGAGGACGAGGTTAGGGCGAGGGCAAGAGGCAGGGCGAGGGCGGGGGTAGAGCGAGAGCGAGAGGGAAGGCGAGGGCAGGGAGAGAGAGAAGTCAGGGCGAGGGCGAGGGCGAGTGAGAGGGCGAGGGCGAGGGCGAGGGCGAGGGTAAGGACGAGGGCGAGTGAGAGGGCGAGAGGCAGGGCGAGGGCGGCTGAGAGATGGCGGGCGAGGGTGATAGCGGGGACGAGACCGTGAGAGAGAGCGAGGGAGAGGGAGAGGGTGGAGTTACACGCGCATCTGGCGCAGTCTCGACGATGTTTTTGCACTCGTTTCCTCGTCATCACGTTCCCTGTCTCTCCTGCTGTTTGGATTAGGCTATGGCTTCTTCTTCTCCTCAACTAGATTCTTTTTTTTCTTTTTTCTAGTCTTCCTTAACGGAAAAACAAAGAAATAGTTGGAGGTAGACGGACGGACAATCGGACGAACTAGCAGATGGACGAACTGACGGGCTAATAGATGGATAGATCTGCGGAAAGTCGATGAGACCTTTTGCCGGAAATAAATTTATCGGTGACAAGGATTCACAAAACAAGAGTTTTGACAACTCTATTTAATCGAGAAGGGTAATTTACTTAATAAAATGTAAGCAAAATCCTCTTCTTTGGTATAAGAGAGCTTTTGAGCACATTTTTCTATAGCGTTATAGTAATTTCTCTAAGCAACCTAGTTGTGTAAACAATGTACAAATTAAGGAGACATCTGGTTAGTTCTACCGCAGGATTTACTACAAAATGGTCGAATATTTAGACTAATTTCATTTAGTCAAATTTAATTCAGTTACTTTTAGAAATCTTGCTTAATAATCTATTGCAATTTTCCGCACACCGCTAACATGTAGAGCAGATATACTATAGCTCCTTTCATTCGCTTTCTCTACGCAATAGGGTCGTGTGCAACCTGTAGGCAAATGTGCTACTGCTCTTCGGACGTGTTTTATTCAGACCAAACATGTTGCATGCGGGTATCTGATATCTGCGATCTCTGCGTTAATAAATACTTCGGTGTGCGCACATTTGTTACTTGTATGTACCATCTTATTGTAGGGCAACGCAGGAATATTGTTTTATTTTAATGCCATTTCGTGCTGTTGTTGCATCACGGTCTTGCATCTCTCTCCATATGGGCATATAAATGCAAAGAGGATGGTCGTTGTAAGTATCCTATTGGTATAAAATTATTGTTGAATTCCGAGAGTTTAAACACTACTTCAAGCAATCAGTGAAGGAAATTTTTCAACAAGAAATTGAAACAAAAGAATAATCCTGGAACAAGGAAAAAAGTTGACCGTGAAAATGGGACCTATGCCATCTTTATAAGTGTACTCTATTCTTACAAGAAATTTAAAGAACAAATTGGAGCCGTTTTTGAGAAAAGTTTGAAAATGTTCGGGGGGCTTCATGTAAAGTACCCCCAAAGTTTAAAGAATGTTTTTCAAAATGTCAGAGTTTTGACTCAGGCCAAATCGACACGGCTTTTCTTCAATTTGGACAAATACTACGCATGGTTTAGACGCTAGTGTTGTTCACATACATCAGACAGACGGACGTTTTGAAAAAAAAGCAACACTTTTTCGGTATCAGGGGACCCCAAAACGTGCATTACGATTGAAATCTGGAAATCGATTTTCCGCAGCATTTATATAACTTTACTTTAAACTCCGTATACTTCATATATACGTATTTATAAGAGAAAGTAAAAATTTCCCATTAGAACACAATACCACACGCAATTCCTTATCAATGAATGTAATGAGAATGAAAGTAAAATGACCTAGATGATCGAGAATCATTCTTAAATTAAACAATCATTTTATTTAATTCAATTCAATTGCATTTTATTAGTAATTTGGTTTAGAGGGTTAGCCTATGTCAAATTGCCGTGTATTTTCACAGCTCTATCATAAACAATTTCATTACAAATAACTTCTAATAGAAAAAGATAGTACAAGATACAATATAAAGAACACAACAAATGTATATAATATAGTAGCACAATAACAAAATAATACAATAACATTAGATACACTAATTATTTATGTATCAAGGGCGTTAAATAAATGTTTTTATCCCGAGGGCGACTTCAAACCCGAGGGCCTCTGGCCCAAAGGCTTGGAAGTCCCCTGAGGGGCAAAAACATCTAGTAACGCCCGTGGTGCATACAAGACTTTATGGTTTACTAGTTCGTTGCTGAATAAAACGAGAATTCGAAACATTTTATAGTATTTCTTGCAAATAAAGTGAAAAGATGCATTGTAATAGTTATTTGTCAATATGACGTCAGATAAACAAAACAGTGTGTATATCTAATTACTATTGCATCATCGTTATAGAACTGATTTATTCGTACAAAGCGAAAGAATATTGTGACCTTCCTGCAGAAATTATCGCAAAGGCTAACAAAACTACCGACAGTGGTTTCTATTAAAATCTCGAGAAAAAAACCATCTGTGGTATTTGAGAGTTACCTGTGTGAATAACCGTGTAAATTGAGCTGATAAAACGGTACTTTTAGATAATTAGCCTGGATTGTTATTTCGAATATGACATAACACCAAAAAATAACATTTCGAGGATGTTAGTCGATGTGATTTTTATATCTTATTGCAACTACTAGTACTGCCACTCAAGAAGAATATAATTGTCTCTAAATAAAGGTGATATGTAACAGTAAAATGTGAGTGACATTCCAAAATTGCAATTCTCATTTAAGCGAAATAAGGTTTATTACAAGTCATATTACTTACTTGAGCATTGTGCCATTTACTTATTGTATTTTCTTGCATCTTTTATTATTATTATTATTATTATTATTATTATTATTATTATTAGTGTTAATTGCTGAATAGAAGTTTCAGCCACAGCTAAGCGACACTGCATAATGCAGATTATTAATCCTGAAGACCTCGGACTCCCCTCCTTTTGTCCCAGGCTTTAAAAAATTGAATTCATAAAAATGTTGTGTGTTATTGGTATTAGTCTTACAAAACTATGCCACCAATCAATCAAAAGAAAATTAGATCAATTCCCTTTCTGAAACTTCGGCAACGCTGGGCACCACATCACCAGACATACGAGCTTCTTTGCTCTCGCGTTACACAGGTCTGGATCTCCATTCCAAAAGTCCGTGATTTCTACCTTTTACATTCACTTATGAAATATCAGAAGACAATCTAAACGCCTCTAACGTTCCGTCTTCTACGAAATCCGTGTGCCGTCTGATCAACTAGCTACTTGCATTCACCACGAAAACTTGCAGAAATAATAAACGTTCTCTTTCTTCTTTTGTCCTAGACATTGTTTCGTGGCGAAAATTGCGCTAAGCTATTTTAACTTTTAAACAATTATTTACAAAGGGAAGAATGTTCGCACGTATCTCTCTACTTACACATGGTATGTTAAAATTTAAAATTACATGACATAATTAGCGCTACCAGGGTATTTATTTGCGTCGTTGCGTCCACTTTCCTCTAGCCTGACCGTGCATAGTAAGTAATGTTGCCTCACACTGCAGATTTACAGTAAAATAAAATTCGATGTGTTCAATGTCTAATGAAATATACGTTAACATTTTGGGGTAGCGAAATTATTGTGGACCAAACACAAAGCTGATAACATACATCAATTTTTATATTTTAACGGTTTGGACGTGTATATTTTATTATGTATAAGTCAGTTTGTTCCATAAACCCTTTTTGTAGCACTAACGTCATTGTTTTAAAATTGCTGAAGGTGTTGGCAAAGGGTGGGGAGGGGGTGACAATGAGAAAGGAAACATAGCGCGTGGTCCGTCACCTCTTTATTCGGGAACTGCTCCGCATTTGTCTGGTATTAATCGTAGAAACCACGTGAAATTACCTATCAGAGCAGCCGTCTGCTAGAATTCCCCTCCAGACAGCCGTTGAATTCGTCACAGCTTTGTAGGTAGTGTCAAAAATCCCCCACCTACGGACCTCTACCCCCAGGACCTCCTCGTCAAAGTGGCCTGAGCCATGTGAGGTAGTAATTAGCAGAGGAATTCGTTCTGTTGCTGTCTGCGGCCTGCGGGAATGCGGGTGGGCGGGAGCGCGCGATGGCAGCGCCCCTTTAGGCGGCAATCGATGAGCGGCGCGGCGCCCACGACCTCGCGTCTACCGCGTCACCCACCCGCTCTCTTCACGGGGTTGGGGCGAGGGCGGGGCAGAGCGTGGTGAGGGGGGGCGGGGGCGGGGCAGGACGTGGTGGGGGCGGGGGAAGGACGTCTTGGGGGCGAGGCGGGGTCGGGGGTGGAGGCGGGGCGGACGCGGAGCGGTAGCGGGTTGGGGCAGAGGCGGGGTGGGGACGGAGGCGGGGCGGGGGTGGAGGCGGGGCGGGGACGGAGGCGGTGGCGGGGCGGGGCAGGTTCGGGGGAGTTCGGGGGCGGTGATGGGGCGGAGGCAGGGCAGGGCAGTGACGGGGTTGGGGTGGGGCGAGGGCGGGGCGGGGTCGGCGGAACCCTGTTTGGAAAAGCCAGCCATCTCCACGTGCCTAGACTGCTAATCCACAAGCGCTGCCCTTCACCCAGATCGCAGACTCCCTTCCAAGGAGAAGGCTCCAAAGAGGCGATCGCGCCTAAAGGGAGGGCCGAAATCAGGAGAATGAAAGTATACGCACGGGAAAACGAATATGAGAATCCATGTGGCGGAACACATGAGAACAAACTTGGAAATTAATCATTCTAATTTCATCATTACCCATTGTAATCACACGGATTTAAAGCACAAAATTCAGTCATTGAATAACTAAAATACATTATATAAAAAGTATATAGTGTAATTATTAGGACTTTTTAACAGAGCTTTATTCATAAGGGAGAAATATCTCTCGCTCGGGACACACTTTCGTCATTGTTAATAAACGCGAACTTCGGTCGACACTTTTGTAAATATTTATAAATGAACTAGGAAAATTTTTTCACGAACAACCGCAAAGTGATAATTTTAATATTTGTAATGAATAATATAATATTCAGAATTGAAGTAAAACGATACAATTTCTCTTTTATGTTTGACTAGTTCATTCTTCGTTATCAGATTTCATTCACTCAAGTGAAACCTGCAACAATTTGATGCCTCCGTATTTCCTCTATGAAAGATCTCCGCTGCATTTTGAAAAGCTTATGATACAGTGAACGTTATCTTTCTTTAAACATAATTTATTAAGATTTATAATGAAAGTTTCTCTCATAAAACATTTTTAACCCAGATTTGTAACGTTTTGTAAAATAATATGTGAATCAATTATAGTTTCTATTTAATTTAGAAATGTTTGGTGTTACTAAAATTGAAAATTTTGTCAATTAAATAATTCACAAGTTGTTTATAAACAAGAATCTCATTACTAGAGACCGAATTTTTATGTAATTACATATTTTTTGTCTTTCTACTAACCGTTCTCAAAATTGTAATCTTGGCAAATCATCGCCTTTCTAACACAATATCGAATTTTTTGTTACATATTTTTATATATTTATTACTATATTACATATTTTACATATTTTGATGTTTTCACAATATATTTTCTTATTTTATCAATTTTCTTCAATTTAATTCCATATTTTTTATGAAAAGATGTATTTTTTTAAATCAGTATTTTCCCTGCATTATTGGGGAAATCTCGGTGTCCAAAATATCATTGACACTGCATTTTGTGATCTGTAACCTTAATTTCCGATAAAAATTTTCAATCGCCAACGTGTAACACTTCGATGAAGATCCTACAGTGTATTTTTCCTGGTCGTAGATCTCTCCAGTTTGTGCGATGGCTGCTATTGCGATTAGTCCGGCTGCTAAACTGCGGTCCTGGATTACTATAGATTAAGCTTTTACGAGAGCTGACGAGAAAGTTGAATGATGTAAAGTGAGCAGTTTTTCTAAATGTAATTTCTTACTATGTAAATGGATTTTAATTAGGGAATTTTAATATTACATATTACATATTATATCCGATTTTACATATTTATTACATATTCTTGCTGTTTTCATTACATATTTATGTACATATTTTGACGTTTAATACTACATATTTTTCCGGTCTCTACTCATTACATACGTAGGTTTTTAAAACACATTTTTTCCTTTTTTAATAATTTCGGAATCCATTTAATGCATGAAGAACTTTTTTCAGTAGAGAAGGAGACTACTGAAATGAAACGTCCGTGTTTTTATAGTATTTACATTGTCATACGATTACTTGTGAGGACGAATTATGCTGCTCTTAAAGAACTTTCCTTTTAAGGGTAATTAACTGTTAGATGTACGTTTATTCAGAGAAGGAGGTATGTACATTCTTTCGAAATTAATATAGGCCGATTTTTTTTCAGTAAACTCTTACTAAATTATATTAAGATGGCAGTCAATTATCCTTCGATTTTTACATAAAGACATGTTTAATTCTTGTTTACTTTGATATATAAATTAGCGGTCTACAGTAGCAAAAGTACTACCAAACAAAACTAAACAATATTTTTCCGAAACGTAAAATGCACATGCTCAAGAATCTTAAATAAAGTACTCATTTTTTCTCGTCATTAAAATACTCATCATACATTTCTGTACATCCCAAGAATATCAAAATAGTTCAGAAAAACAATTACAACTTTTTCATTAATTGATCTGTGCCCTTTTTATACCAATTAATTATCTAATCCAATTTATCTGTACCTGATGTATTATCACAATTCTGGATTGAGCTATCTGAAATTATACTGATTTTCGTATTAACATTGGTTGAAATCAAATTCATTACAAACGTGCTAACTCAACATAATTTCGTGCGCGCCCGCCACTCTCATGTCGTTTTGCTGTCGATGCCGCTTCCAATGGACTGGCCGTGGCGTAACCCTTGCTTTTCCCCCCGCCATTGAGGCTGCTACAGTTCAACCTCAAACATCTCAGCTGAATCCGATTGTGATCCAGCCTGCCGCTTAAGAAAACTTTCCGTCGGTTTATCTGCCATTATGAAAAATATGCTTTTTTTCCCCACTTCAAAGACGATTCCTTTTAAATCCGTTTTTAAACAACGGGCGGGATTTAAAAATCGTGAATGATGGTCTGCTTCCTTCCTTTCTTCTCGCCCGCGCCGCGCCTCGTCGCGCCGCGCCGCGCCCCGCCCCGCCCCGCCCCGCCCCGTCCCCGCCATGCCCTGCCCCGCCCCGCCCCGCCCCGCCCCGCCCCGCCCCGCCCCGCCCCGCCCCGCCCCGCCCCGCCCGCGCGGCTGGCTGCCTTTTGACAGCTGGCGCCGTCTGGTGTTTTCCGAAGACCGGCCCTCCCATGCTGTCTTCCGCGGGGAGAAGGATCCATCTTTCTCCCTTACGCGCTTGTCGCCGACTGCCGAAACGATAAAATATTACAGAGAGGGGCGGGGCTTTAAACGAAAGCCCGCGCTTGATTATCATCTCTTTGTAGCTGTCTTTTCCTCTGGTGGCTCTGAAAAAAAATCTTAGAGGAGACTAAGCAATGAAATTAACTGACATTGTGATAGCAGGAAGTGAAGTGATTTCTGTTCAACAAAGGATTCAGAAATACGTACAAAAGGGCAGAAGTAAAATATCCTATTTGATAAATTTGATGTTTTGGTTTATTTATACCAATGTATTGTAAAGTAGATTCATTTAAACAATTTATGCGTAAATTTTCTCTCAAGATGATGCCAGAAATAAATACTTCCGATTTCATTATAACTCTATAAAAACAAAAAAAATATATGTTAATAATACCATTATGAACAGTTGTTTTGTTAAAGATAAAATTGAAATAAAACTTAAAAAATTATATGCTATTATTAATGTGTGTATTTTTACTTGATTCTGCATTACAGATTTAGAAAATGATAATATAATTGACTATGTGGGAAACTTCTTCCGAGGGGAAAGGAAAGAATAAGAAAATGCTCATTCAAATGTCTTTGTACGAAGTAAGAGGAAATGTCAATCAGTGCCACTAAAACGTAGAAGTTACACTCTCTAAGCAGGAAAAATTCTGTATGTTGAAATGATCGAAAAAACTCTCTGAACATTAACTCAAAAAAGATTATCCACTGCCGTTAAGAGTTTTGATATACTTTATCAATATTTTTCTGTAAATGATACTTTCGAAAGTATTCATTTCAAATAATGGTGGTCGTTTGCTCACAAAAAATAACACAATTGAAAGCAACGATATTGAGACTTACAGTGTTTTTAGAACTCTCATCGTACACTATAGAAAGGGAGAGAAAGTACTAGAGTTCATAATGATGGATTTTTTAAAATTAGTATTCTTATTCAATTGAACCGCATCACTAGTGCAGAAATAAATGTTACCAACAGAAGTGACAATGATAAAGTTGTTCTTATTTGTTGTAGCTATTTATCTGTTTGAGAGAGCCACTGCTGGAAATACGCTTCTATCACAAGTGGTCAAGGAGCAAACAAATGTTATTTCAGAAGAATGGTGCGGACGATCTAGCAAAGGCAACGATATTCAAACAAGTTCTCCAGGCTGCAGCAACTCAAAGGGATGGCTACCACAAACGACAGAGGCATCACCAGAAAGTGAAAGTCGCCCAAAAAATGTATTGAAACATTGTACTGCCATCTTGCCACTCTCTTCCTATTGGACAAAGAAAAACGGAGAACGTGTTTACGAAGGCCCGGACTACAATGCGATGACGTTATTTAAAAACATAATAGGTATAAAATGGAAAACGTTGCCCCGCGCGAGAAAGTCGAATTTGCAATTGCTGTGAAATTTCTATCCAATAAGTCTGCAGATTTCTCATTTAACCGGCTGTACATCAACTTGCATGACTATTTGCTGTTTGCGGACTATTCAACACCATTAGTTCAGTCTCCTACGTATATTGTGATGCGCAAGGCTAAAAGAATCCCTTTCAGTTTAGTGTTGCTCCTCCCCTATCATGGTAGTGCATGGTTAGGTATATTGATTTCATTGTTGCTTGCTGTCGCCGTTTGGTTCACAGTTCATCACTTTCGTTGGCAATCGCCCATCCCCCCATCAAGCAAGCAGCATTGTAGGACGGACGTTGGGACAATAATCCTCGACATCACCATGGTGACGTTCTCTGGCGTTATCAGTAATCACGCTCGCTCCACACCTCAACGCCTCGCTCTGTCAGCAGTTCTTCTGTTCTCGTTGGTGTTGAGTAACGCTTACACCGGCCAACTGCTAGGTTTTCTAGCCGACCCACCGCGCTACCCAGAGCCACAGACCTTAGCGGAAGTGGATCGAGCTGTCAAGCACGTTTTCGCTTTTGTTAATATGAACGCTATGTTTGATGACGGTCAGGAAGGTTCTATTCTCAACAATATCGCTAAGAAGATAGTCGTCGAAACACCAGCAGAGACCCTAAAACGTCTACAGAGCATTGTTGCCACGGGAAAAGAAGGATATTTAATGGCCGATAACATGTATGAATACCGAGCAGGAAGTGTTGAACTGACGGTAGAGGGCGAACGCACTCTCAGAAAGATTCCTGAGAGTTTGGTGAGACCAGGACTTTTGGCCTTCATTTGGCGGAAAGACTATGAAACTCCTGTGGCCGGGAGGTTCAAGAACTTCATCATTCGTGTGGTGGAGGCGGGGCTGTACGACCATTGGATAGATATGATGGCCCATCACATGACTGTGTACGGTATTCGCGTTCCTGATGGTGTCGTACGCAGAGATCCCGTTCCCTTGACCCTCGCGAAGTTGGAAGGACCGTTTATACTTCTGCTGTTCACATTGGTTATTGCGTTTTGTGTGTTCGTGGGCGAGGTTGTGGTGAAAATTCGTTCGCAAACTGTATTACGTGGACGATTTCGTTTGCGTGGCAGTATGAAATAAGATGCAAAACAGTTCATAGACTTTTAAATGTAAAACGACGAAAAGTATAAAATATCTTGGGAGTATTAATGTTTGCTTTTCCAATATTGTTATTCTTGTTACTAAATTATAAACAAAAGATGCATATGGCAAATTATTCAATTTTAATAATTAATGTACTATAGGAATTTTTTTTCAAGTAGTATTGACGAGTTATATTATACCAAATTATTTTTCGAAAGTGATGGATCTTTGTTATAAAATACTACTCAGTGTCCTAAATACTCTTCAGTTTATTACAAGTTTCTAAATGTGCTATCAGTATTACAGTATATTCAGTCAATATTTATTTTTCAAATTTCTTGAATAATGTGTTGAAAACATTTCACATTGTAAACACAATGCGCCGAGTTGTCGTGCTTTAACATTGTTTTTAGAAATCATGATAACGGTATTTTCAATAATGTGACAAACTGTAATCTGCTCTTGGATATAATTTAAAAATCGTGCAATTCTTCCCATTTGTGCCGGAGGATTAACAAATTTATATTATTAAATTTTCTGTGTGGGCTGAATAATATTTTTAATCCCAGCTCGCAACTGGGATGCTGAAATATTAGGTAATTTATTCAGGTTGTATGTTAATTTAGAAATTAAAGTTTACATAACTAACCACGAATCTTGTTACAGAGCGTGCATTTCACATACTTTATTTATATAACACAAGAATAGTGGGAATGCGCGGCCTGTTGAAACTTTTCCCCTTGATGTTACTCAACAATTGTACATATTTTTGTGCATCATTTAAAGGTCTACATTAGAATGAAATAATGCAGCACAAATGCAAGCCACAAGAATCAATGGAGATGAAAAATGCCTTTTAAAGTTGGGACACAATAAAAATTCGAGCAACCAAGATGCAAGATATGTACATATTCACCCAATTCCTATTTTATTTTCCTTGTGACTG